>VMDR010000325.1:0-175132 GCA_007922815.1 Macrotus californicus
TCTTTCTTTTTTAATGCAAGTTATGACCCATTAAATTGATTTTATGACTTATACATGGGTCACTTGAAGTTTTCATATTCTACTAATAAACTCTCTATATTAAAAACCACAAGTCAACAGTAAAATTGATTTACTTAAATTTCTACTTTTCCCCTTCCTGTGTTGAAGGTGATAATGAGAGTGATAAAGAATTACAGATAGCAAAAGGGAAAGTAGGAGCTTTGAACACACTTGAAAGGACATTCAGCCAGCAAATAATTTAACATTGACTATAGAGAAAAAGACATTCACAACTGAATTGGAAAGTATTCACTGCCATTTCTTTTAACTGCTCATAAACTGTTCAAGTTTTAAGAGCTTCTTCAGAGAATTTTTGGGAGAAGGAGGAGGAGGCTGAGGCAGCAGGAAGAAAGAGAAGAAAGGGGGAGGAAAAGGAGAAAAAAAGATAAATGTTCAGGTGTTGGTGGGTGGTCCTGATCCCTCTGACCTCCACTGGGTCTAGGCTCTTTATATGAAAAATACCCTCTATACGTCTAAAAAAGGACCTTCTGCACCATATCAGTGTCCCCCACTGCTAAAGCACTCATTCTAAATTACAAATCTGATCGTTACATGTCTGCTTAAAATTTTTCAGGGACTTCTCAGCATCTCCAGGATTATGTGCAAATTTTTCAGCATGGCACACAAACCATTCGTAATCTCACCACATCTTCCTCTATTTTCCCAACAACGTTCATACTCCCAATGCTCACACAGCACCATCAATTACATCAAGTCCTCTGAGTTCTCCAAACCTCTCTTCTCAGGCCTCTAATTTTTTTTCAGCTCTCTTATCTTTCTAGAATACTCTCCCCACTCCTTACCTCTTCTAGTCCTTGAAACTCAGTACTTTCACCCTATTGCCACCGAAGAGCAAGTGGGGTCCTGCTGCTGGCTGCCTGCTGCCACCCTCCAAGCAAAGTTCCAGAAGCAAAGCTTTGATGATAAAAGAAAGGAGTCTTTATCCAAGGGCTACACAATTTTGGAATAACAGCTTTCCACATACATTAGTCACTTAAGCCTATCAACTAAAGCTAACATCTTACAGCCCTGAGTTCCCCTATCATTCCTTCTGTTAGTTTTGAATGATCTTATTTCTATAGGGTTAGTTTACAAGCTAAAACAACATATGATACAACAGCTGCACAATTTTGGAAGAATGGCAGGCTTCTGCCTCAGAGCTTGTCTCCTCTAGAACACCCGAAGAAAAAATCCCGTTGACACCCTCTGCCAGGCTAGCCTGACCCTAGGCTGTGCCCAGAGTTTCCTCTCCCATCCAAAATATTGTCCTTTGGGAAATGCAGGCAGCTGCAGCACCATCATGTAGTCATCCTTGAAGAAGAGAGCCTGAAAGCCAGTCTCTGCCCTTCTTTTATTTTAAATCTTCTGGCCCATAATTCCATGCACTCCAGAAGTGGTTAGCTTCCCAGACCTTCCCACCCTAGGCTTTGTACCAGTGCCTCAGGCAACCTCCCCCTGTGGCCGTTCCCTGGCCTCCACAGTGATCTGATCAGATCTCTCTGTAGCCTCCCCTATTCTCCTCTGACACTGTGCTTACTCTAATCAGACACGAACACCCTATATTGCAACACGTATCTGTTCATCTTTGTCACTAGACCATTACTTCCTTTGTGAGCAGGGGTCATATCTCTCCTATGCATGGGTGAACAGTGCTTCGGACATAGTAAAAATTCAATAAATATTTGTTAACTCTCTTTATTCTATCATGCTTGCCAGTCATGTGTAAGTATATAATCTTTCACTCCCTTGACAAAACTTTAGCTAAATCTTCACAAAAGAAGTAAAGTGTGAGTCTTTCTTGGTTAAAAAGATCACGATCCAGCAGAATGGGGACATAAGCCCCGGGCAGGCAATCAAGAGAATGTTGTCTTCCTAAAATCATCCCACCCCAAAACTTTGGAATTAAAAATAAAAAGAACTCAGAAAACCACAGTGGGGAGTTACCAGATTGTAGAAAACTTAGCATTTTAATTGTATCTCCTTTATTAGCAGAAAACAGAGATAAGTATAGCTAATAGCAAAAATCGTATGTGTGAAAGAAAGCAAAGCACCTCTAAAACTTTTATTTCTACTTTGGTTATAAGAAGAGTAATATTTCACTAAAGCAATAAACCCTTGATGTTAGGAGCAGTAACATGGATTTAGGATAATTCATTTTCAAAGTATGATAAACAAAACAAGAGGGTCAATTAAATCTAACACGAGAAAATGATAAGAGAAAGAAAGATCATAAATGTTAGCATCAAATGCAAAAAGAATGAAATATCTGATGTTAGAAAATGAACAGAGACAAACCCAGTGAAAGCCCAAAATAAGAAGGAGGGTAAAACAGGTCACGATTCTACAGTGGACAAGCAGACCCTTGTGGAATTGAAGTCATTTTAGATCTGGTGCCTTAACAGGAAACACAAGTGGACAGCTAGCAAATAAAAACTATGCTTCCATTAAATTGCTGGTAAAAAGCAGGTGAGGGAATATAAAGAACTCGGAACATGATTTAAATCTCCTTGTCTCTATGACATACAGGATACCTCAATTAGACAATGATTTATTTTCATTTCCTGGAGAACAAAAGAACTGAAGAAAGCAAGTGAATTTATTGTTCACAAAAAATAAATAAATGAATAAGGAAGTCTGATTTCCAAAACTGTTTCCCAGTGATTCAAATTCTAGTCTTTAGTGAACTCTGAAAAAAATAAATGTCTATGAGCACATGAAGAAATATAACCAGTAAAATGACATGTATTCTTGAGGACAATTCAAGATACTGTCAACTGATCGACATTCAACACCAACAAGAATCCCAAACTGGGGGTGCAGTGAAGAAGAAAACTTTATTCAGTGCAAAACAGCTTAACTGTGACACAGCATAGCTGTAGAATAGCTCTGGGGCCAGGAGGCCAGACAGCTCTGCTCTGTGTTTTGCACTGTGCTGGTCTACTCCACTCCGTGATGGTCTGCTTCACTTTGTTCTGGCACGTGTTCTGGTGTTTCAGCTCAGCCAGTGAAAAACAGTCTTCAGTAGAAAATGCACTCTGGAGCTGCAGGGGATCTGGCTTATATGGGCAGAAGTACCCACCCCTGGTCCCATGAGCACTCTGAATCCACACAATTTGATTGGTTCAAAGGCACTGTCCTGATTGGTCAGAGCTGTGCAGCCACGGTTGGATGGAGAAAGTCTCAGTCCTATTGGTTGAAACAGGACCCCAGGAACTCCTTTATAAGGGCTGGCTCAGGTGACAGAAACACAACACAGGCAGGCGGTTTAGCAGCGCAGAGGCTTCTCTAGGAAAGTGCAGTTTGCAGGAGAGGCCCCTGTTCTTTTGCTAAGATCAGATATTTAATTTGAGCCCAGTTAGCCACCAGGAGCCCTTCTTAGTAGGTGTCGATTTTTCTTTCAAGATTCACCATACTGATGTTATTACATTTTCATTATTGTTGGGGTTTTTGTCCTAAAAATTACTAATGGTTAATGATATTTATACTATCGAAAGTTTCTACAATGGCCCTGGCTGGTGTGGCTCAGTTGGTTAGAGCGTCATCCCATAAACTGAAAGGTCGCAGTTAGATTCTCGGTCATGGCACACACTTAGAAAGTGGGCTAGGTCCCCAGTCAGGGCACGTACAGGAGACAACTAACCAGTGTTTCTCTCTCACATCATGTTTCTCTCCCTCTCTCTCTCTCTCTCTCCCTTCCTTCCCCTCTCTCTAAAAATCAATAAGCATGTCCTTGGGTGAGGATTTAAAAAAGAAAATTGAAAAAAGTTTCTTCAATGAACATGTATTACTATTGTAACGAATAAAAATGTCCTCTCCACCCCTCTTCCTCCAAATATCATCTAAAAATTTGGCTTATTTGATGTGTTGTGGTATAAGTATGAAACATTTGATCCCATCCGCTCAAAACATTACTAAGCTGATCTCTAAGATACTGGCTCCTCAGGAGAGCATCAGAGTCAGACTCTCACAACGGGAACCCTGAGGACATAGTTCTGGCGCTACTGGCGGCTTTAGTAATCCCTTGGCCCTGGGCAGAGGTGGGCTTTTATGGTTGCTACCTGACAATTTGTCATTGAGTATGGTTTGAAGATTTTAATTTTAATTGATTTAGTCATTCACTATGTTATTACCAACTTCTTGATTGTAAGAACAGACACTAACTCAGTGCAGATTTTATTTGAGTGGTTTTATTTTTAAGGACAAAGAGAACTCATGAAAACACTATTCAGTCCAGACTTATGGGAGCAGAAGGTGGGAATGGGTAAGCTGTCAGGCTGGAGGTCATGTGCTGTAAATCCTAGAAGCACATGGCCTCTCTTCTTTGCTATTTTCTGAATATCTGCCCCATTCTTATCTCCACAGACCAGACCCTTTCACTTATTCATAATTTCTGGTTCTCTATGATTTTGGCCTGCACATGGCTTTTCCTAGGCCATAAAAATGACTCCAGGCCCAATGTTGCATATAACAGGTAGGCTCCCACAGCTAACATATCGAATTCTCAGACAGCCAATTCCACATTGGTTCCAAGAGAAGCCACTGATGCCTCAGCTTGGGTGAGGCCGACATCCCTGGTCCAGGCTGCCGTGGTAGAAGGAACTAGGATGCATTGTATCCACATGGCCACCCACGCCCACCTCTTCTACAGAGGCTTTTCTGAGTGTCATTCCAGAGAAAGGGACTTTGTACTAACAAGTATCCAAAATATACGCATTATTCTACTAAGCAACTGTGGACATATTGTTATGCTTAGTAATGGGATGAAAGTGCTATTGTGTAGTTCTCCTCACCTCTCCCAATATCCTGTTGTTTTTTGCTTTGGCTGCCAAGAGCCCCAATCCCAGGCTTTCCCTCACAGGTAGTAACCCAACTCCAAAAGCATCTGCACTTCTCTCCATCTGCAGTCTCATTCCTATAGCAGCTTGCGCTTTCCTGGCTGAAACAGAACAACCAGTTTATACTAAAGTGCTTATGACTGATAAAGTGACTTCACAGCAAGCCATTCATCCTACCAGTGACTTTATTTACTTATCTCTAAAGGGACAGAGCTTGGAAAAATTGACTCCTAAGTTATTTTTTAGTGTCACTTTGTCACTTCAAAAAATAAAAGTTGAGGCTCTTTGCACTTTTAAAGAGTATTCTAAAAAATAACAGTTACCCATCTAGTGCTTCTTATATGCCAGTCCCCTAAGGGCTTTACATATAATAATTTCTTTAATCATTGCAACAGCCTTTGTAAGAGAGTTGTTAATTAGGGTCATATTAACTGTGGTAATGAATAAATGCTGAAAATACATACATTAAAGAAAATTGAAGTTTATTTCTCCCTCACATCACAAGCTAGTAAGGATGTCCCGGGTCTGTCGGTGGCTTTCTTCCATTTGATGATTCAAGAAACCAGGTTTTTCTTTTTCCTGTGAGGCTCTGCCATCTCCTAGATCTTCGCCATCTGCCTTTAGCCACAAACGAAAAAAGAGACTATGGACAAGGCACTCGCATAGTGAAGGTTCTGGCCAGAAGGGACACACCTCACTTCTGCTCATACTTCACTGGTAAGAACTGGTCTCAAGGCAGCAGCTGGATGCAAAAGAGATAAAGAAATACTGTCTCAGTTGAGATAGTCATCAGGAAAAAACAATGTTTTCATTACTTCTAATCTACACAACTTTTTCATTGTTTAACATCTCTTTGTTAGGAATGAACTGTTCGATCAAGGGCAAGTACTCAGTGTGAATTCCTATTTCTTTGGCAGCATTTTTCTATCTTAGTAATACCCCTGAAACCCTAGCATTGATAAAATTTGATGTGTAATATGGAAAAGGGAACAAAATGTTGGCTCTCTCTCAGTCTGCCATTCATGTGACCAAATATTCATGCACATCCTTTTTTTTCTCACTCTAAGGATGCACATTATAGCCAATCCAGTTCAAGCACATGGCTCCAAGTCCAACATCATTGGGTGATCTGAAGTCTTCTCATCTAAAGCTCATCTCAGTAATATGATATACAAACATAGAGAGAAGTTATCTGCACCTCTCATTTTAGGATGGTAAAACAGAGACAAGATAATCATAATAAAAACTATTAAGAAAGAGAAGAACTGGGAAAATGTAACAGTCACTGGTCCACCTTAGTAATGAACTCAACTTCTTAAGTGATCATGGACATAGTTTTTAAAATGCTTTGCCAGTGTATAATGTTTCCATCTTTCTAGCACCCGACATCTGTTTCTTTGCCACCTGCTGCCCAAATGTTCAGTCAAATACATTTACTTTAGGTTTTTATTATAGCAGCATTTCCTTCAAAGTATAAATTTCTATATTAACTAGCATAATGTTAGGGGCAGTAAATAATAGTCCCCCCAAAACAAAAATAATTCCCAGTGTGTTTGTGTATGTATGTGTGTGTGTGTGTGTGTGTGTGTGTGTACTGAGAGAGAGAAAGAGAGAGAGAGAGAGAGAGAGAGAGAGAGAGAGAGTGACTCATTGAAAAAGATACAAGATACAAGAAACATTGTACATAGGACAATGACACCTCAGTTCCCTCAGGCACCTTGAGACCTCACACAGTTCTCCCAATTGCCATAAGCTGCCCTGTCGTATTTTCCTGAATCTCATCAATGGTCTGAAATCTCTTCCCTTTCAAAGGTGATTTTAGTTTTGGGAAAAGCCAGAAGTTGTAGGGTTCCAAATCTGGGCTGTGGGGGGCCTGAGTCACCTGGGTGATTTGATGTTTTGCCAAAAGACTCTGCACAAAGCATGATGCACGAGCAGGCATGTTGTCGTGATGAAGCTGCCAATCACCAGTTACCCATAGCTGTGGCCTTCTGAATCATCCAAATAGTTTCCATGGAGGAACGTTCAAGCTTAATACAAAATTTGATGTAGATTTGTTGCTCTACTGGCTCAATCATTTTGAATGTGACAGCTACACAGTACACATGATCACTCAAGGATGTCTACTGCCCCCACTGACTGGTACAGCGAAGTCATCACTGTTCACACATGTGCATTCCAGTCTACTCTCCTTGTCTGCCAGGTTACATCAATGTCACACAAACTGTTCTTTTTCTATTAACAATGGTTGGACTTTTTCTGGACAGACTATATAAACACACACACATGTATATATATAGATGTATATGTGTGTGTACACAAATATACATGTGTACACATGTATCCATATATACATGCATATATACATATGTAAACATATATATATTATATGGCACAAACATAATAGAGGTTTAGTTCTCATGTATTTAACCACCTGTGGTAAGTGTTCCCAGTTAATAGGTGGCTTTTCTCCACGCTCTAGGTCAAGGATCCAGGCTTCTTCCATCTTGTGGTTTAGTCTTCCCCTAGGGTGTCCTGTTCAAATGAATCCAGCTGCTGGAAGGAGAAAGATGATGGAGAACATACACTTGCTTCTTATATCTTGACCAGAAATTGCCACATAGTGCTTCTGCTCACATTCCATCAGTTCACATTAGAGTCCTCATCTGGGAGGCGGCTCCCAGGGACAGCTCAAGTCTCTGAAGGAGAAGCGTGAATTTAGGCAGAGAGCTAGCTGTTGCTGATACTAGAAGATGAGGATTCAATCTTGAGTGAAGTAAGTTTAGTAGCAAGGAAGAAATTTAAATAAGGTTATTAAGGTCTTCACAGGGTGCCTCAGACCCTAACATATCATAACCACCAACGCTGTCTTCCAAGTTTGTGCCTGGGTGTTATTTTGAAATAGTAGATAAAAATATCTATGACAAAAATGGAATCAAAAGCAAGAATAGATGATATAATTTTTTAAGTAGCCAACAATGGTAATAATAACCATGTAGTAGAAGCAGCTGGTTTTTGAATTTTTTTAGTGGTTTATATACACCAGGCACTGTGTTTTACTCTTTTCAAGTATTATTTTATTTAAATCTCACTAACATTTGCTCAATCTTATGGACTTCCTAGAAGCTTAGGTTAAATAACTTGCTGAGATAAATAATACCTAGAAGTGCCTCATTCCAGGACTTAGTTTCTATACGTACATCAGTTATTTTTCCAACTTAAAAAATTATAAACCCCTAGGATTTCTGAAAAAAAAATATTTGAGAAGTACTGAATTAGAACTTAATGATGATGCAATCATAACATAAATATAAATTACCTGAAACTATTAACATGCCAGTCCCTGGTTAAAAGGTCATCAGGTGATTCAGAGCACACTTGTAAAAATGTCTACATGCATTTTATGTAATCAAAAATTTTAAAGTTGGAGATTCTTATAGAGAACTCACAGTTTGAGAAATATTTTCCAATTCCATAATGTGTGGGCACCTAACTTGATCAGTAGCACTTTCTGCTGCTATGTCACAGAAATTCTAACTTGCTGGGAGGGTTTTTTCCTCCTTGTTAATATTATTAGTCCTTGATCCTTATTTTCATTCTAAAGTATCATTGTTAATTTAAAGCATCATAGTTATTTCCCCTGAAACACTGAAAGGTGAAGATTCTCCAGGTCCAGTTACAGGGAAGAAACGATAGGTCCTACCCATGAGTGACCCAGGGTGACAAGAGAAAGAATGCCAGCCAGCCAGCCAGCCAAGGTTTAAGCAGAAAAAACTGTGACAGTTCCTGGAAGGAAGACAGAGAGGAAGCTGACAGAGGAGTGCTGGTCCAGGGAAGACAGGCCTGAGGTGAATGGCCAAAGGCTCTCCCATGCAGGAAGTTTCTAAGAAAGATGTGAACTGTGATAAGGCAGGATCTTGTGAATAGTGTTTGGCTCTGCTGTCCTTTTAAGGCACTTCCTCCACTTTCTTACTCTTTAGCATCCATTCTTTTCCTTGGGCTTCTGAACCTCAAGCTTTCCTTTGATTGTTGAGCTTCCTCCTGGTTAGACTAGCCTATAAATTAACATTACATAGAGTACATGGGAAGACTAAAATTTTGCCCCCAGACAAAGGAACAGAGGAGCAAACTTTACACTGCACAGGGGCTGCCTACCCCAGGACCAATCTCCACATCAGAGTGTCAGCTGTGTGCTTCCGCTGATCCCGATGCTGAGTCTGGTAGCAAATCACTTAGTTACGTTATGTTAGAGGCAGGGGGAAGAGATTGTACCTTCCTCTTACAACAAACTCCAAAGTGTGCACATCGGAGACTGATATCCAAATAAACTACAAAGGACAAGGAATCAAGGAAGGAAGGTACCCGGGGAGAGCTCATTAGTTTTGAAACACATTACTGAAGAGTCATGAAATTTTATTTTTATTTTTTACTTTTTTATTGAATTCATTGGGATGACATTGGTTCATGAAATTATATAGGTTTCCGGTGTACAATTCTGAAATACATCCTCATATATTGTATTGTGTGGTCCTCACCCCATCTCTGTGCTTCACCATTTATCATCCCCTCTTTACCTTCTTCTGTCTCCCTAGAGTTATGGAATGTCAGATTTGCAGGGAACTTAAAGGTGCCATGTCATCTAAAGGTCACAAACTGGCAGCCCCGGCCAAATCTGGCCCACAGGTGGGGTGTTCATTGTCTGGTTCATTATTTGAATTAGTTGTTCACATTTAAAATAAGGAGAGTTCACATGTTTTCTAAAAATTTAGATTTCTGATGACTCTTGAAAAATCAGAAGACCCAACCAGTCTTTCCCCACAGTTGTAACTAAAGCTCTCAGCAATTGGGTCCCTTGGACGGGAGCACCTTCCCCAGTTTCCCACAGTCCCTGCTTCAGTTTGTTTGCCTAACCTGCCTGGACTCCGTGGGTAGGTTTTGAGTTTGCAACCCTTGCTAGACCAACCTGTTCGTGTTTTACGGTTAAGGACGTGAGGCCTGAAGAGGCCAAGTGGCTAGTCCATCCGTACCACTTTTTCTAATAGAATGCACACGCTGGCGCTCTTTTCATACATTCCTTTCTCCAACCCTAAGAGATGTGGAAAGTAAGCATACAGTCCAAGGAAATCATGTTCAAAGCAGGAAGAGGCAAAGATGATGTCAACCAGAGAAAAGTTAGAGGCTCACTAACTGGAACCCAAGAGACCTGTGTAGGGAGTTATTAATGGGAGGAAGTGGAAGGAAAAGAGAGATTATGTATAAAATAATAACAAATGAGAGAAGCACACGTGAGGAGCCAAGGTAAGGTGAGGAGAGGGAGCCATGGAGTGGCCTGCTCCTGTGCAGATGTCAGCCCTGGTGGAGAGCGGCAGGTGACAGAAAGAAAAGGGCTGTAAAGGGACTGCAAAATCAAAACTGATCAGAAAAATGGTTAGAACTTATACAAGATTTCTTCTTCAGGTTTATCTACTTTGAAAAAATAAAGATCTGTGAAGAAAAGCAGAGAAATCTCAGGGTTGCCTGAGAAGTTATTAACAGAAGGAGGTCAAGACAATGATGTAAAAGAGTCAAGTTCTGCAAAAGGAAGGAGGGAGGGAGGGAGAGAGGGAAGGAAGCGAGAGACAGAATAGAAAGAAAAAGAGAAAGAATCTTCCTAAACCAAAAAGCAAAGTGGGGAATTTTACCAAGAATTTGCTGTTTAAGGTTCAGCAGAAGTTTTTCTAGGAAGAAAAATGAACCGAGACTGTGGCACAGGGCTCTTTTTCTGAGGGAGAGGAAGGGTCTCAGGACTGGTCCTGCAAGAAGATGACAGAATTCATACCGAGCACTACTGTGTGAATTCACTGCAAAGCTTAATAGAGAGAAGTAGAATGACATTTGAGACCCGACCGGTGCCAAAGCAAAAGGGGGATGGGTAGTGGAGACAGTTGACTGAGCCTTTAAAGAAACAGCGGGTAATTAGCACGTGAAAGTCAGCGGCCTGGGTGCTAGTCTTGTCTCTGCCTCAGATGGGCTGTGTCACTTTGGGCCAAACACTTCACTTTTCTAAGGCTTGGTTTCTTCGGCTGTGAAATGAAGGGCCTGAGCTGACTCTCCAAGTGTCATCCCCAGATCAGCAGCATCAACCTCACAGGAGAACTTCTTAGACACACAAATTCTTAGTCCCCACCCCAGACCTACTGAGTCAGAAATGGGGTGAGACTCTGCAGTCTGCTTTGTGACTAATAAGACCTCTGGGGGAGAAAGGCACTGAGTAAGCCAACATGGAGATGATCTCTCCATTCCTTAGAGCTGCAAACGCTCTAATTCTAAGCGGAAAACGAGAGTCTGGCTTACACCAGTAATTGGCATGGAAGAGTTTTAAAAGGATACTCAATAGGACAAGACTTGATTATTTGTTTTGAATTACACAAATGTTTGGTTAACCATTCGACTTCATGAGGTGTGAGAACACAATGCACGGGCAAGGAGCACTCCAACAATGAAATGAAGCAAATACAGGTGAGAAGACAAGGACAGTCATGGGTAGCGATCTCCCTATTAGGGTACACACATATCAGGGGGAATTCAGTGCGCAGGCAGCAAAAGAAAACACAAAAAAAGAATCCCTCCTTTTAGTTTTTAAATTCTATAGTTAAAAAAAATACACTTATAACTCAGTTAATGAACTACCTTACAATTAGCTATTTCATAGTAATGCTGCTTATGTTTACAAAAATAAAATCTTCAAGGCTCATTGGAAGTTCTGCAGAATCACAAAGCTCAAAGGTGGAGCTGTAATAACAAAAAGCAAAGCAAAGCAAAGCACACAAGCAGAGAAGCAAATAAAACAAGAAAAACCAACTGCTTTTTTTCCAGGCCTGGTTACAGATGAATAATGCTGCAAAACTGAGATTTTAGTTTGCTTTCCATAGCATCCTCCTTGGGGTCTTCCCCCTTTGCTTTTCGGGGACAAGCATTTTAATTTCTTTTCCTTGTCAGCCATTTACGTTTGTTATTTCGTTGACTCTTAACACTTTAGTAAGAATGAACTTCATGTTGTGCTATGTCAACCACGCCTTTTCACTTCGTTTTTCATAATAAATTCTAGAATGAAAGGTCCTACAACTGGTAAAAGGAGCAACAGGCATCGCCCATAGGTAGGAACATTTCTGAGCTGAGCAGAAAAGCCTCCAAGGTCAGTAAGGAGAACTCTGAAAGTCAATCTTAGTGATCTTTTTCGTGCAGTTGGGAGCAGTGATATCAGGGGAGGTAGAGTAGCAAAGGGAAGTAGAGTATCAAAGAAAGGTGGAGTAGCAGGGGAGGTGGAGTAGCAGAAGGGGAGGAAAGGGGAGGAGCAGTCCAAGAGCCTGTGATAAAATGAATAGTCACTATATGGTCCTCTCTGCACAGGTCAGATCTTTCCCATCCTTCCTGCTTGCTTGCCCATCTTTTCATGCATGAGTACAGATCAGCTCCTGCCCCTCCCCCTAATCTAATTCATCTTCTGTCCCAGGAGACAAAGCTGCTGTCTTGGTGGTGTAGGCTGAAACCTTATACAAAAGGGCCCACCAAAATGGCGCTGTGCCAAGGAGGCAGATGGAGACTAAAATCAAGTCCATGCTTTTCTCACCTAACCCTGTGTTAGGGGAGCACCTTTTTAAATTCACACAAAAGACCCTACAAGCTCACCACAGCTGTGTCAGTAACCCCTGCTTTGTATTTTTGGGCACAACTGACTTTACAGTAGTGTTTTCAAAGAAATTTCTCTTATCATAGTCTCTAGATTGACCCATGCTTCTCATTCCCTCTGCAAAGCGCACTGAGAAGTGCAGTGCCACACCAGGCCCGCAGCCCTGGGCACATCTACTCCCTCCAGTTACGTTCTCTGTATGTCAGTCTCCCCGACTGGTTCCCAGAATGGTTTCTACCAGTGGTACTTGCTGCTTTAATGATTCAGACTAATTAAATACTGAGTAAACTGATGACATGGCGTAAAAAGAGAGAGGGTCGTGGTTTCTGTGAAAACTAAGTTTACCACTTTGCAAAGATTGGAAAGGGTAAGTGCCAGGAATAGCTGTTGAGTTCGTTGTGGGGAGGCAGCCAATAAAGATTGGCAGGAGAAAAATGCAAAATCTAAGATTCTGCACTCAGTCACTTTATATGTGATTTGAAGTCCTCGATGCACATCGCAGAAATTCAATCTAGAAATCATAGACCATGAATTATGGGTGTAGTTTACAAAAGAAAGATGTGCCTGCAGACCCATGTTAAAAACAAAAAATAATTTAAAATCTTTTTCAAAAAAGCATTGGCAGAATATTTTAAAATACATATTTACATGTTTTAAGGTAAAACATATGCTTAAGAAATGACTTGTAATCAATTTCTATCAATATTTTAATCAATTTTTTTTCAATTAATCAATTGCCAACAAATATGCAGTACAGATGTTGCCATGTAAGGTTTCTACAGAATTTTATTCAAGCCTAATGAGATTTGTGGGTAGTAGCTGCTTACCCTTAGTGGTGCATTTCCATGCAACTTTAAGTGTGCTACAGAACAGCGGGCCCCAACCTTTTTGGCACAGGGACCAGTTTTGAGGAAGCGCGGGTTGGGGCACAGGAGGCAGAGCTCAGGTGAGTTTCGAGGGTGGCCGGGTTCCTAACAGGCAGGGACCTGTACTGGTCCAGGGCCCCAGGAATTGGGGACGTCTGTTATAGGATATATCTGCCTTTGCTAAAAGTATTTTTGGTTTTTAGGTCTTTTTAAAAAATTGCTAACTGTGTTTTGACAACAAACAATAAATAATGTCTCACATGAGAAAAGAGTCATTCTTAGTAAGAACCATATAATCATACCTATACTAATTCAAAATATTTTTAAATGTCTTTTTGAATTCAATTTAACGTTATGAAATATATTACAGATTAGAACAGGACATTCATTCCATCCGGCAACCATAAATCAGTATTTGGCACCTCTGCTGGGAATTTTGTAAAAATTGCCTTTTAAGTTCAAACTGACTAGAAGACAATTGGGTATAACAAACTCAGAACTTCTCTTAGGAAGGATGATTCAATGTAAGGTTAATTATTCATTAAGGTAGGAAGGAAGAAGACTGGAAAAGAGGTTTTATTTCATCATTTCCCGTCCGTCTGGAATCAAAGAATCGTGCGCAGTTTTGGAGCTGGGGAGAAACTTAGAGGCACGTGGATTATGCCTTTTCTTTCATAGCAGAAATTTCTGGTTAAGATCAAATGGGCCCCCACTGTGTTTTATTACCACCCGAAACAAGATGTCCCCACACTGGACAGGAGTATCTTCAATATTGAAAAACTTAATTTAGAAAATTCTTTCTTTTTTTAAAGTGTAACAAATTACTAAAACTTAGCATCTGAAAAGAACATCAATTTATTTCTCATAGTTTGCGTGGGTCTGTGTCCTCTGTGAGTCTGGGCACAAATCTGGGTCTCATAGGCTGTAACAACTGCATGAGCTGCGGCTGGGGTCTCATCTGAGCCTCAGAGATTTCTGCCTGACTCTCCTGGATGCTGGCAGAATTCAGGGCTCTGGGAACTGTAAGACTGAGGACCTCAGCTCCTGGAGGCCGCTCCTCCCCACAGATGGTTCACAACATAGATGTTTCTTTCTTCTTCCAGACCAGCAGAATCAGAAAAAAAAATTTTTTAAGATTCCATTTATTTATTTTTAGAGATAAGGGGAGGAGAGAGAAAGAGGCGGAAAGAAACATCAGGTGTGAGAGAAACATCCATTGGTTGCCTGTCCTCACCCTGAGTCTGGGACCTGGCCTGCAACCCAGGCATGTGCCCTGCCCAGAAATCTAATCGGCAACTTTTTGGTTTGCAGGACAACGCCCAGCCTACTGCACCACATCAGTCAGGGCAGAAAATTCTATCTTATTGTGAGTCCTGCTCTTGTCATTTTATTACCTCTACTTCTGGGTATTTATTCTGAAATTTGCAATTTGAACATTTTTGTCCTTGCATATTTTGAGGGAACTGGGTGAATTTATCTCAGAGGAAACAAAATGTGTGTGTGTGTCCTAGATGCATTATGGGTAAGAGCAATAAGCTGCTCAGCCTAAGAAAAAACTGCCTATTAGTTTAGCAATTAAATAATGTGGATGCCTGCCTTAAAAAGCAGTGTGCTCACTTGCTCCAAAAGAGAGCAGTGATTACCTACTCGGAAGTCTTTAGGACAGGGTTCTTATGTTGGATAGAAAGTCAGAATAAGAGGCCTCTAAACTTCCCTCTGAAACGTTGTCTTTAATCTCCTCGATATTTTCCCTGGCTTTCTACCCCATAACACACTTGGTTTATTCAAATATCCTTCGTGTGCTATAGTTTCCAGAACTTTTCACTATTTTACTTGACTTTCTGTTGGAAGCATGTTGATGAGATAAGTAACCTTAAAATTTTGGATTCACAATTACAATTTATAATTAGCAAACGTGGTACTGAAATGGAGTCACCACGAAACAACCTTCATTTGGTGATGTGGCTGTCACTTGTAGAAACCACCATGAAAAGCATTGTTGCTGAAGAGGCTGGAAAACACGAATTTCACTAATGCGGCCAGGAACTTCTCCTTCGAACTAGAATGTTGCTAATAAGTCAGTAAGTCAATCAGTTACTTTGAAGTCGAATAAAGACACACAGGTCAAGAATATCTTACTAATAATCCCAGAAAACTATGAAAAACAATTTTTTTCATCATTAATTTGGTGGCAGACTCTGACATGAACCATGGGAGGCTCTTCGATTTTCTGTATCTGTCTTATTTTTCTGAACATTCACATATTTGGCTGCCGAATTATTTTAGTCTCTGATTTGGAGGTGTACTATATTACCTTTCTAAAACCAAGATACCTGAATTCAGAAGCACATCTGGACAAAGAATTTTGGCCTGGGGTCCCCGGACCTGTGACGTGTGAGAGACTTGTGGAGGGGTCTGCGTATTCGCAAGAAAAAAGAGGTGATTCCACTTGTAATAGGATGGTGCTCCAGACATTCCGAAGAATCCAGTAGTACAAATAAAAACAATTAGATCCTGAATAAAACATTCTTTTAAGGCCATGCTAGATTCCAAAGCAGCAATGAAATTCTTCCTCATAAATGAGCACAATCTAAATACAAAAAAAAAAAAATAGAATTAAACCAAAGACATTCCAAACCAAGGGGGAAAAATTGGGAAAAGGGAAGAAAATTAAAACAATTGTTCCAATGACTTTAATATAACTTATTAGTCATAATAGGCTGCTTGATGCTGTGATAATAAATTAACTTCAATGTCATACTGACATAGCATAAACGCAGTTTGCTTCTCATCCTTGCTGCACGCCGGGGCAGGTTGGTAGGAGACTGCTCTACAGTCATTGAAGGGCTTAGCTGATGAGAGGTTTGCCATTGGCTTGTTGCAGGTCATTGAAACGTGATAAAAGAGCACACAGAGAACTCAGACCTCCCTTTTCCAGCTTTGGACCCAAAGTGACATGGCGAGTTCATTCATATTGCTGAGGATTCCTCATGTGGCTTCTCCTAAATTAGGGTAGTAGCACGTGGAATATTTGCCGATTGGCTTATCTCTGCCGTAAAAGGAGGCTAAAGAAACATAGAAAAAATAAGACAAATAGCTATTTTAAGTGACATAGCATAAAAAAGTCCAGACAAATCTATAAACACAATATACAGTTGAAATATACGCATAAGTAGAAAAGCAGGTCATGTCAGAAAGGATTATTGAAATCTAGTTACATTATGTTCAGAAGAAGTCCACCAAAAATGTTAAAAACAAATAAAGCTTTAAAAGAAATGGATAAAAAAGGATATAACAGGCAAATATTAACCAAAATAAAGCTGATATGGCTATATTTTATTAAAATAATAGATATTAAGACTAAAAAATTAAGTAAAAAGAGAGAAACATACTAATTTTTAAAAAGCCCAATTCACCAAGAAGATAGAAAAATTCTAAACTTATGTACATCTAATAAAATAGTATCCAATAATATGAATTAAAAATTGATAAGGTGAAGAGAGAATATGCTCAAAAGCTTAAAGTATTTACTATCTGGGCTTTTACAGAAAAAGTTTGTAGACCTGTGTACATGGACACGAGACCTCTTGGCAATTTCAGAATATCAGTATCAAATGACAACAATCTTTGAATCACAATGCAATTAAGATGTCAATAAAAAATAAATTAAAATTAAAAAATTCCATGCTCTTGAAAATTTTAAAGGACTTAAAATTACACGGGTGAAAGAAGAAAAAATAGTGAGAATTTTAGAACGCTATGTAGTAAATTAAAACGAAACTATAATATTAGAACTTGACAGAAGGTCAAAGATAGACAGTTTGAACATCACTAAGGGCACTAATTGCAATGTAGGAAAACAGATTAAATATGTTTAAATCCATAAGTTTAAATACTTGGGAAAAAGCTAGTAGGTCACCTTGGGAAGATGATCAAGAATCATACATTACGTAGAGAATGGGTAAATAAAGAGAAAACAATGAAGCATTTATTATGTCTTCCCTACATAGACGGTACCAATGAGGACTCAATAATCTGTCCAGAGGAAACACTGGCACAGGTAGACAAGTGGAAACTTGCAGGGAAACCCAAGAGGCCAATCATATCCAGATGCCCAAATGTGGGAAGCTGTTGCCTCTGTGAGCTGATCATGAAATTTACGGAAAAGAAAGACAAGCTTGGATCCAACAGGGAGCTCACCGTAGCTGACGTAACAAACTTCGAAAAGCAGAGGCCACTACTTCACATCTGTCTTTCAGAGTTTATGTAGGCTTTTTTGTTCTTTTGGCCAATTCTAACTCAGAACGACAAGGGAAAGGGAATTCTGGAAAAAAGCAGCATAATTTAGAGTAGTTCGCTGTTGTGCAATTTGGCACCTGTATACCTTCTTTTAATCACTCCCAAATAAAAATAATAGTGAAATCATTTTCCACTTAAGAAGATGTAACTACCTTCCATACAACTGAAAAGGCACTGACTTTCTCCCTCAAAGGATACACCAATGAGATTCACTAGGTGATGTCCATTTGTGTTACAGCTGGATCTCACTCCTCTGATATCCTGTAACTTAAATACTAATGTATAAAGGTGATGTCTTAAGTTAGATAGTAGAGGACTGGGAGGGGGGGAAATGCATGTGTGTATACACACATATACACATGTATGAATATGTTCATTTTAAAGAAAAAAGTACTCATATTTATAACCTCCTTTCCCCCACTATCCAGTCATTATTCTTTGCTGTCATCAAGCTCCACAGGTTTCCTAGAGGGTGACCCAGACCTTCATTCCTAAAGGATCTGTACCCTTTGCAATCTTGCTGTCTTGGGTTGTTGTATTATCATTTCCTCTCAACTTTTTCCACAGTATGTAGGACTGGGTAGCATACTCATTTTCACCGGGGGCCACATCAACCTCCCAGTTGCCTTCAAAGGGCCGAATGTGATGTTAGGACTGTATAAATGTAACTGCTCCTTAACAGTTAAGCGAGAGCTCGGTGCTGCCACTGGGTAGAAACAAGGTGCTGGGCTGGATAAAACAAGGTGGAGGGTCAGATTTGGCCCGCGGGCTTGTGTTTGCCACCTGTGACACAGGAGTATGAAGAGGGGTCCCTAGAGGATCTGTTGAATTGCAGAGATGCTCCTCCCTGGCCTATTGTGTAGTGACAACCCAATATCCCCTTGAGGATCAGGATCAGTCACACCAGCTAATATAGGAAGACACTTTATTTGCCAGTTGGTCCAGTGGGATGAGAAACTCCAAGTGGCCAGGTTGTAGTCTCAGCTTCCAGTTCGATGGAGCCATTGTGCCCCCAGTGAAAACACTCTTCCTTTGGGAGCTAAGACCTCTAAACCAACTGAGAGTGCCGTCGAAAGGACAGGAAGCACCGTTTTTGCTAGTGGACCATTAGAGTTAGTAATACAAGGAGCCAATCCCATTTCCACCCCTTAATTCTTGGAACTGAGAGAAAAGGCACCCTGTGGCAGTTGTTTACTCAGTGCATATATTGCATCCTGGAAGAATTTACTCTGGCTCTGCAAAGTGTTGTCATCCAGCGGGCCCCACATCTGAGTCTGCAAAGGACCATCCCATTATCCTATCAAGTTAACTGCTTCAGAATGATGGGCAGCATGATCAGCTCAGTGCATCCCATGAGTGTGAGCCCATTGCTATGATTTATTTGATATGAAAGCAGTTTTCTGCTCAGAAGCAAAGATGTGTGGAATACTGCGAGGAAGAATAAGGTGTTTTTCAGTCCACAAAGGATCATTTTTCCAGAAATTTGGCAGACGAAAGAGGCAAATCCATATCCAGTTCTGACCACTGGAAGGATTTTCTTCAGCCACTGGGTTTTTGTTTTTTTAGGTCACCTCCCGAGTGGGGCGGTGTGTAGCATTCCACTTTAGGGTGATACCAGCACAGGCCCCGAAAACCATCTATACTCAGACCTGAACTTATTCTTCCTTAGTATAGTCCACACAGAAAACTTCCCATGAGGCCACAGGTATGGTTTGAGAGAAAGGACAAAGTTTCATAATAAGAGCCACAGGAATCTGAGCCAGTGTCTTGTACAACTTGCTTGTGCCTTCAGGAGCTGCTTAAGCCCAACCTTGTATATCATTACTTCCACTCAAGTTGGAGTGACACTGTGCATGCCCAACATAATGGCTTAGTGGGTCAAACAATACCTAGTTCATATCAGGCAGTTCAGGTTCCATGATAACTTGGCAGTTCAAAGTCACGCATTCGGTCTCACGTAGGGCCCAGAAACAAACAAGAAACTATTTCTTAAAAGGAAAATGTTTGTGTTTAGAAGATGGCATCGCTTTGCTCCTAAATCCTAAAGGTCTCCACTGTAATTCACCCACAGGATCCTGCCAAGGGCTCCATAAAAGTTCCTTATCATAGACATTCCAAATATCAGTGGGTTTTGTGGATCAAAAGGCTCAAGGGGCAGAAGAGCTGGCACACAGCTCGGGCCTGTTGCGGAGACTTCACTTATATGGACTCCCCTGAAAACTAGAAGCCCACTAGATGTTATATGTCTCTCTTTGGAGTAGGAAGGGCTAAATGCAGCAACTTAGAAGAGATATCTTGATTATGCCCCAGATCAGAAGAGGCAGTCATTAAGGTGGAAGACCCATAAACTTTTGTGAAATTTATTTCTTAACCTCTGGATATTTGCTCCTTTCTGCTCATGAGATCCAGCTCACAGGCAATTGTTATTATAATGAACTGAAACTGATACTTGTGGAATGAAGAAGCAATCAAGGTTTTGAACTAGATTATGCTAGAGGGCTATAGAGTTGATAAAGGCTTGAGATAAGATGGTGAAGTATAATGCTAATCCTACCAATTGAAAGGACACTGTTTTTTGTACTCTTACTGTGAGAGAGAAAAGTATTAACCAGATCAAGAGCTGCATGCTGGGTACCAAGGATTGTCTTTGATTGCTCCAGTAAAGAAACTTCATTTGGATTACCAGCTGCAACTGGAATCATGACCAGATTAAGTTCACCATAATTTATCGATATTCTCCAGGATCTCTTTCTCTTCTTCACAGGCCGAATTGGTGAAATAAATGAGAATGTAGTAGAAATCACCATTTCCGCATCCTTTCAGGCCTTTATGGTGGCACTGTTCTTTGTAATCCCTCCAAGAATGCTGAATGGCCTATGGTTTATTATTTTAGCAAGTAAACATAGTTCTAGGAACTTCTTCCTGGCCTTTTCTATTATAAAGCCCTCCTCCAGAATTTGGGGAACAATGTGGGGATTCTGCCATTTGCTGAATATATAAATTCCAATTCTGCATTCAGAACTAGAAAAATAACCATGGGGTGGGTTTGGGTATCCACCAGGCCCACAATGAGTTGGGCTAAAGCAGAAGTGCACTTATTCCCTGACTTCTTAGGCCCTACTCTGATTGGCAAACCAAAGTGACATGTTGGGTTTCTAGGAATCAGTGTTAATTCAGAGCTAGTGTGCAATTATTGCCCCCCCCCACCAAATTTTAGTTATTTTTTCTCCCGCAATGCACATTCACACTGGTAAGTGCCTTTAGGGAAGGGTAGGTAGAAGATTTACAGTATACATTTTGGCTCTGTATCAGGATTCTTTCTCAAAGAGATCTGCTTCCTCTTAAATTAAGAGGCTTTGCATCCACTTGATCTAGACTGAGATCAGTTGAAGATCCAGTGCCATCTTTTCTGGGATTCAAGTCAGAATTCTTTACTCTAGACCTAGAGATCTTTTATGTATAAAAATCAAGTAACACATTAGTAGGGCGTATGTACATTTGAGTCCTAAGGAGATCACAATAAATCAGGCAACACCAAAGATCAAATCATTCTGACTATCACTTTAGCTCTGTCCATTAAGACAACCATGGCTTCCTTTTCTCTGGTAGTTAAGATAGTTAAGTGATATCACTCAGCACCTGTCACTCCAGTATCCCACCATCCCCAGTTTAATGATAGCATTACTGGCTTATAGAGAATGGTTACTACAGAGCTCGACAGGGGTGCTGATGTCTGCATTTCTTAAAGCCTTGATGAAGGGAGTGTCTTCTGAACACTCCCATTTCTTAGATAATAAATCCATGCCAGCATTCCAACTCCTTATCTTTTAGACAATTTCCATTTATATAATTTGAGATGGATTTATAAAAGAGGTGGTTTTCAGATACTACCTGACAGAAAACAAATAGTTTGTGAGTGTGGGTAGAGTTTTGAGTAATATGAAACAAGGTCTTGAAAAGAAATGGGAGTAATGAAGTAAGAGATTTGACCAGAGAAGAAAGATCCAGTAGTGATCAGAGATGAACTAGAAGTTTGGTGGTGGGAAAAGGGAAGTGGCAATAATCCAAAATGGAGTTGCGACTTCTGGAAAGATAGAGGAGAATCTATAGACAAAACAGAAATATTTGGAAATAAGCAATACACATGGCATAAAAGAGAGCAGCATGCTAAAAGTTATTTTGGGGTTCATTAAGTTGGAAATTGATAATATGGTAGCATTAGTAAGAAAGATGGGGAAGCCGCAAGGAGAAGGCATATGGAATACAATAGTTTGAAGGTTAGATGGGAAAAGGTATAATGGAGTACTGAAAAATTATAAAGATATAACTGTCAGAGAGGACTTACCAAAGCTGATTATTGGCTACTTTACCCAGCAAGGCTATCATTTAAAATTGAAGGAGAAATAAGGAGCCTCCCAGACAAGAAAAAGCTAAAGGTGCTTGTTAACACCACACCAGTGCTGCAACACATGTTAAAGGGCTTGCTTTAAGAAGAAGAAAAAGGAGAGAAAGGAAAAAACAAGAGTAAAATAGTCTAATAATAAAATGGCACACTGGGGTGGCGGGGGGAAATGCAGACAACTGTAAATGAACAACAATAAAGTAATAAAAAAATAGTAATAAAATGGCACTAAATACCTATCTATCAATAATCACCTTAAATGTAAATGGCTTAACTGCTCCATCCAAAAGACAGAGGGTAGCTCAATGGATAAGAAAACAAGACCCACATAGATGCTGCCTCCAAGAGACCCATCTCAGATTGAAAGATACACACAGATTAAAAGTAAAATAATAGAAAAAGATATTTCATGCAAATGGAAAGGAAAAAAAGCTGGGGTAGCAGTACTTATATTCCACAAAATAGACTTTAAAACCAAGGCTACAGTAAGAGACAAAGAAGGACACTACATAATGACAAAGGGAACAATTTAACAAGAGGATATAACCCTAGTAAACATTTATGTACCCAACATGGGAGCACCTAAATATGTGAAGAAAAATCTTGATGGACATAAAGGGAGAGATTGACAGTAATACATAGTTGGGGATTTTAACACCCCATTGACTTCAATGGATAGATCTTCCAGACAGAAAATCAACAAGGGGGCAGTGGCATAAATGATACACTCGATCAAATGGATTTAATTGATATCTTCAGAGCCTTTCATCCCAAAGCAGCAGAATATACAGACTTTTCAAGTGCACATGGAAGATTTTCTAGGATAGACCACATGTTAGGGCACAAAACAAGTTTCAGTAAATTTAAGATGACTGAAATCATATCAAGCATCTTCTCTGACCACAATGCTATGAAACTAGAAATCAATCACAAGAAGAACACTGAAAAACATGCAAAGACATGGAAGCTAAATAACATGTTATTAAACAATGAATGGGTCAACTATGAGATCAAGAAAGAAATCAAAAGATACCTTGAAACAAATGAAAATGAGGACACAACAATCCAAAATCTGTGGGACACTGAGAAAGCAATCCTAAGAGGGAAATTCATAGCATTACAGGCCTATCTCAAAAAATAAGAAAAAGCTCAAATAAACAATCAAAGAACAACAAACAAAGCCCAAAGTGAGTAGGAGGAAGGAAATGATAATGATCAGAGAGGAAATAAACAAAATATAGTTCAAAAAACGATACAAAAGATCAATGAATCCAAGATCTGGTTCTTTGAAAAGATAAACAAGACAGACAAACCTTTAATCAGACTCATCAAGAAAAAAGAGAAAGGACCCAAGTAAATAAGATCAGAAATGAAAGAGGAGAAATAACAACTCATACCAAAGAAATACAAAAAATTGTAAGACAATATTATGAACAACTACATGCCAACAAACTGGACAACCTGGACAAAATAAATACATTCCTAGAAGTCTACAATCTTCCAAAACTAAATCAGGAAGAATCAGAGAAACTGAATAGACAGATTACACCTAGTGAAATTGAAACAGTAATAAAGAAACTCCCAACAAACCAGGGCTTTCAGGTGAATTTTACCAAACATTCCAAGAGAACTGACAGCTTTCCTTCTCAAGCTATTTCATAAAATTCAAGAGGAGGGAAGGCTCCCAAAATTATTTTACGAGGCCAGCATTATCCTAATTCCAAAACCAGATAAAGATCCTACAAAGAAAGAAAATTACAGGCTAATATCCCTAATGAACATAGACACTAAAATCCTCAACAAAATATTAGCAAACCAAATATAGCAATGCATTAAAAAGATCATACACCATGATCAAGTGGGATTTACTCTGGGAATGCAAGGTTGGCACAACATTCTCAAATCAATAAATGTGATTCACCACATAAACAAAATGAAGGATAAAATCCACATGATCATAATAATAGATACGGAGAAAGCATTTGATAAAATCCAGCACCCATCCATGATAAAAACTCTCAGCAAAGTGGGAATAGAGGGAACATACCTAAACATAATAAAGGCTATATATGACAAACCCACTGCCAGCATCATACTCAACAGGAAAAACTACAAGCATTTCCCTTAAGATAGGGAATAAGACAGGTATGTCTGCTTCACTCTGTTTTTCAACATAGTACTAAAAGTCCTAGCCACAGCAATCAGACAAGAAGAAATAAAAGGCATCCACATTGGAAAGGAAGAAGTAAAAATGTCATTATTTGCAGATGACATGATACTTTATACAGAGAACCCCAAAGATTCCACTAAGAAACTCTTAGAACTGATAAATGAATTCAGCAAAGTAGCAGGATGCAATGTTAATATTCAGAAATCAGTTGCATTTTTATATGCCAATAACGAACTGACAGATTTTAAAAAAAAATCTCATTTACAATTGCTTTAAAAAGGGTAAAATACTTAGGAATAAACCTAACCAAAGATGTAAAAGATCTGTATTTGGAAATTTATAAGACACTGAAGAAAGAAATAAAAGAAGACACAAACAAGTAGAAGCACATACCGTGTTCATGGATAGGAAGAATTAACATCATGAAAATGTCCATACTACCTAAAGCAATGTATAGATTCAATGCAATTCCTATCAAGATTCCAATGATGTAAATATTTCAAAAATTTTATATGGAACCACAAAAGGCCTTGCGTAGCGACAGCGATCCTGAGAAAGAAGAATGAAGTTGGAGGAATCATGCTCTCTAATATGAAACTATAACATAAGGCCACAGTAATCAAAACAGCCTGGTACTGGCATAAAAACAGACACACAGATCAATGGAACAGAATAGAGAGCCCAGAAAGAAAGCAACACCTTTCTAGTCAATTAGTATTTGACAAAGGAAGCAAGCACATAGGAGATAGTCTAAGTAAGCACATAAGATAATGGATTAAAGATAGTCTATTCAATAATGGTGTTGGGAAAATTGGACAGATACGTGCAGAAAAATGAAACTAGACCACTTTCTTATACCACACACAAGAATGAATTCAAAATGGATCAAAGACTTAAATGTTAGACATGAAACCATAAAAATCATAGAAGAAAACAGGCAGCAAAATCTCAGACATTGCTCATAGCAATCAATATCTTATTGAAAATATCTCCCCAGGCAAGGGAAACAAAAGAAAAAAATAAACAAATGGGACTACATCAAACTAAAAAGTTTTTGCACAGCAAAGGAAATCATCAACAAAATCAAAAGACAACCCACAGAACGGGAGAACATATTTGCCGATACATCTGATAAGGGGCTAATATCCAAAATTTATAAAGAACTTATAAAACTCAACATCAAAAAAACAAGCAACCCAATTAAAAAATAGGCGAAGAACCTGAATAGACACTTCTCCAAAGAGGACATACAGATGGCCAACAGACATATGAAAAGATGCTTCACTAGTTATTAGAGAAATGCAAATTAAAACTACAATGACATATCACCTCATACCTGTCAGAGTGGCTATCATCAGTAAATCGATAAGCAAGTGCTGGCAAGGATGTGGAGAAAGGGGAACCCTTTTGCCCTTTTGGTGGGAATGCAGATTGGTGCAGCCACTGTGGAAAGCAGTAGGGAGATATATATATATATAATATACACACACACAATTCTGCTTCTCTGACTGTACCCTGATATAATAAAGAAAATATGTATTTTAGGACAGTGTTTCTCAATATTTCAAAATCCATGTATTTGGTTAAGCATAAATATTTCTCTGCTTCTTTCCCACCCTCGGTTATGACAAACCCCTCTTAAAGAAGCATGCCCATTAGGTTAAGGAATTATGGTTCAATAGAGATATATGGATGCCGTTTCTTAGTGTAGCTTATATTGTTTAAAATGTTATCTTTTGATTTTTTAAATACAACATTATACTGTGGTAATAGCTATAGGTTTTTCAATTAAACACACCCACTTCCATATATTCTTAACTGTTCATTCTTCCCCCCTCTTTGCCCCTGCCCATTACTCTTTTGGATGATAAAGATTAGACATTTAAGTTCCTCTTTCAGCTTGTATGTAGAAAGTCACAAGAGACCATAATTCATTCCCTAACACCCAAAACAAACCAGATAATCTACATAATTATAGTTTTTTTAAAAACCATCACAGAGACGAGAGCACAGAGAAAACTAAGTGAATTAAATTTCAGAAAATGACAGTCCTTCATATGAGAGAAAAGATGCACGGTGGTTCTCACATGGTAAGGAGAAATCAGCCTCACTTTTAACAAATTTTCATGGCGGTGTGTGGCATGATGTGACAACTTAGAATCCAGAGGAGTCACAGGCGCAGAGCAAAACGGCAGTACTTCACAGCTCTTTCCTGCTGACAGTCACTTACTGCTGGGACGGGACCACAGACACAAGGGCCATGAGGAAGAGCTAGGAGAAACAAACTCTCAGAGGTATATGGGACTTTCAAGCTGAGGAAAACTTGCAGAAGGATAGGAGGGCTGAGAGAAAACCCCTGGCTCTTCAGACCTTCAGATAAGAAAGATGGGGGCTAGGAGCAGAAGAGAAGTGAAACTTTCTCCCAAACCTAGAAACTAAGGAAGATAGATATCAAGAAGAGCAGAAAAGCTGAGAATAACAGCTCGAAAATGATATTTGCTTGTGGGAAAAGTCCTGATCCTGACTTGAAACTATTTGAGGCCAGTGGTGAACTGAATCAAACTAAAAGATTACAACATAGCCCCAAATCCAGCTCAACTATAACATAAATATAGAATAAATATAATCCAGATTATTAGTTACTCAGCCTCAATTCCAGTGGCCTTATGAAGTGGCCTTTTTAGAGAAAAATATAATTTAATTTATTGTCTACTATATTTTTACATGAATTAGAAATTAAAATTAAGACACACAAAAGCAGGAAAATGTAACCCATTGTCTAGGAAGGCAGCCATCAACGGAAGCCAATCAAGAAGTAGCTCCAGATGTGGAAATTATAGCATGACAAAAACGCTAAAGGACTTAAAAGTAGAAACCAAGTATGAAGGTATGGGCAACGTTAGAAACGTGATGGAGAATATAAAAAAATGGAGATGCTAGAAATAATATTAGAAAACTGGGCCTAACAGGACGATGGACAATACAGAGGAAAGAAACTCGAAAAGAGATAAATAGAAAGCATCCGAACTGAAACACAAAAAGAAAAAATCATTTTAAAAACAGAGTATTTCAGACCTACGGAACAATGTCATGTGGTCTAACATCTGTATTATTAGAGCAATAAAAGGAGAGGAGAGAGAGAATGGGCAGAAACAATATTCAAAGAGATACTAGATGAGCATTTTCCAAAAAATAATGAAAAATATCAATTACAGTTCCAAGAACTGCAGCCAACATCAAGCGGAGTAAACAGAAAGGAAAAGATACCTGGACACATCACAGTCAAAATTCTGTAAACCAAATTTAGAGAGCAGATGTTAAAAGTATGCAGAAAAAAAAAAAAATCCATGACACACACGGAACTAAAATATGAACTACAAATGACTTTTAATAAGAAAATAATGGAGACAGAAATAGAGTGACATATTTAAAGTGCCAAAAGGGGAAAAAAATCTGTCAACCTAACATTTTATATACAGTGAAAATTATCCTTCAAAAATGAGTGTGAAATAAAGACATCCTTAGACAGACAAAAAAGCTGGGAGATTTCATGCTCAGCAAACTACACTACAGGAAATGTTGTCAAAAGTTCTTGAGGCCAAAGAAAAATGGTGGCTGGTCTGCAAGAAGGAATAAAAAAGTACCAGAAAGGACAAATACCTGGGCAAATTAACAAGAGACATATTATTGTTATCATTAAATACGTATATTCACAATTTTTAAATGTCAAAAAACCCTGCAATGTATTAACATGTGGAAATAGAATATAAGACAATACAAAGGGTGGGAGAGGAACAAAAGGAAACATTTCTTATAGTAATAAGTGTATAGTGGTAAATTTCTTATAGTCATAAAATAATATTATTTGAAGATAAACTGTGCTCATTAAAGATGCAAATTGTAATTTCGAGAACCACCACTATATTTAATATAAAGAAGAAAAGCTAGAAAGACAACCTAGGAATTTAAACAAAATATGAAAAAGACAGCCAGTTTACCCAAAAGAAGTCAGGAAACAAGGCATAGAGGAAATAATTGACAAATGGGAATGAATTAATGAAAAGAACTTCCCTCAACCACTATTATTGAACCCTGAATGGCTTTGGAAATTAGCTTTTGCTATAGATGTGATCATGGTTTTCATGAATTCAACCTAAAACTACACGGCAAACGAGCTATGTGTGAAGCTTATGTTGCAATTAAGTCACTTTGATATGACTAACATTGTTTGAATCACAAATAATATTCATCTGCTTTAGACACTTCCCATGCTGTCAAGAGTTAAAACAAGAATCAAGATTTCCAGTCCGACACCAATTTGGAGCCTCTAATTTTTTCTCAATTCAAACTATAGTTCCAACAGTGGTTTGTGGATTTTGATGTATGTGAAAAGGAAATTTTCATATTTAAAAACCATGTAACCGTGCAACTTGGTGCTTCCGCCTAACCTTCAGTTGGAAGTGATTAATCTGCAATGTAATGGCATGCTAAAGGGGAAATATCAGGAGAATTTACAGAATTCTCTTAGAATTGTATAAATGCTTTCTAAGCAATGAATATGGTTTAAAAAATCGTATGCTGATGGATTGATATATTTGACAGTACCTGCCTGGGTGAAAAGGTATTTTTTAAAAATGAAATCTGTAAAAATCTTGTTATAGATCAATATTAACAGATAAATATTTACAATTAGTTTTGGTGATAGAGAACACTTTGAATTGGGGTTTAAGTGAAATGCTACTCCCCCGCCAAAAGGTTCCGTTCCTCTCATCATTAGACCTGTATTACAGTTGTTATTACTATTGGACTTTACATTTTTGTCAGTAAAAAATTGTGGATATTTGTTTTCTCTCTTGTTGTATAAGTATCTACTCAATGTCTTCAATTTTATCTCTGTGCACAAAGCCTAAAACATTTATTATCGGCCCCTTCACAGAAAGAGATTGCCGATCCTTAGTCTAAAAGCACTTTTTGCCACAGTTGCCACTGTGTATTTTGCTTGGGCACTACATCCAATACATTCTCATGCAAACTGCTACTTCAGTGTGTCACTTGGAGAAGATATGGAGATAGAAAGGGAAGTTGAGAGTTGCTTCAGTCTTAGGTTAAATAATTGAAGCAAACATTAGTTGAGCACATATAATATGTAACAAGCATTCAGGTAATTGAACACTTCGTGTATATTTGCTCATTTAATACTCATAAGAATCTTAGATAGATACTACTCCACACCCCTAGTTATAGAATCAGAGAGTAATTGCCAACTATTAAATTGATAAGTATGTGAAACCGAGGTTTCTAGGATGTGACCCAGCAATACGACATCAGAACCAACGTTTGCGACATCAGCCCAGGGATCAAAGGCAGACAGATAATTGCTGGGGTGGGGAGGCAGCAGGTGACCCAAGAGCAGTTGTTGTGGACATGAACTCTCTTGGGGAGGACAGGACTACCAGGTGACAAAGACTGCTGAGGTCCCTGGATGCTCACAAATCTAATTCCCGCCTTCCCAGCAACAGCACTCTTTGCCACCCCAATCCCTTTAATACATTCTGGTTCAGAGTGTTCTGATGAGCACGTGGAAAAGCCTGAACTTCTGGAGAACTGAAGGACAGCAGGTAGGAAGGGGAGAATCTGGGACATCTGTCCTGGTCTCTAAGTATAAACACACACACTGTATTTATATATATATATGTATCTGTATATCTGTAACGTAACACGCATTCCACACGTTACACTTCTATGTATGTATTAGCAGCGTTTGGAATTTAAATGTTATAATGTTTTCAGTCTTCATAAGTGGATACTTAACAGCGCTTAGAGAAACAATAAATAATAATAATAATAATAATAATAAATAGAGTAATCAGACCACTTGTACATACCCTAGGCTAGAACCCTTAGCCCCACAGACTTCACTTCCCCCTCAATTGTTTTTCCAATCATTTATTGCTCCCCTGACCGACGCGCAAAGTCCTTCAATCGGCCGATGACGGTTTCAGAGCAGTGGTCCTGGGGAGGGCTTTTATTTTCAGGAACACGTCCTGTCAACTTTGCAGTCGAGTCTCCTATTTCGGTTGGTAGCGACCGCTATTTCTTTAAATGGACTGAGTATTCCGAAACCGGGAGGAAGAGGGGGGGAGGAGGTCAGGAAAAGGAACTCAACTGTCTTCGATAACTGCCCAGCAGCCTGCCCTTCCCTAGAACGCGTGCCCGGCTGGGGAAGCGCCTGCGGCGGCTGCAGCCCCAGGCTGGCGCGCGCTGAGCGCCCTCTTTTCGGGGAGCCCACCGTCGCGGGGAATCCCCCCACCCCGGCGTCCCGCCGAGGCTGCGGCGCGGCCGCCGGGGCTTTGTCTCCGGCGTCGCGCTCCGGCGCTCGCTCGCCCCACGTTTCCCGGTGTGCAGGCTGTAATCCGATCTCCCATTTCCTGGTGGATTCTCTTAAAGAGGCAGCGGTCGAGAAGCAGAACAAAGGCTATTGTTTTATTTCCTCCTTTGGATTCTGCGTCCTTACCGGAATGCCCCTTCCTACACAATTTTCTGTGCTTTGTGGGGGAAAACCTTGTGCATCAAGGAGACGGAGCTGGGGAAGATGGGAGGCGTTTAATAAACCGGTTTCGTGGTTTCCTGGGCCCCGGTGTAACGTTTTTTAACCGTGTCTTCCTTGAGCGAGGCAATCGTTTGGCTCAGCCTAGGAAACCCAGCTCCCCGCCCGGCAGAGGGGCGCGGCGGGGAGGGCGGGCGCCCGCGCCAGGGCAGTGCTGCGGTGGGTGGGCTGTGCCGCCCGCCGAGCCGGCCCGGCCTCGCGCGGCCCCGCTTCCCGGGTTTCCTGCGCCCGCACCCCCGCCGGCGCCCCTCCCCCCGGCCAGCTTTTATTTCCCCGATGCCGGGCTGTAACCCGAGCTTTTATTTCCTGGTGGCTCCTTTAAGAGACAGAGCTCAGTGCTGGGAATTCGCGTCAGTTTCTGCACTGAAACTCTCAAGATCAATGAGCAGAGAGCTTTCTCAGTTCTGCCTTTCAGTTTCTCTCTTCCAGGAAGGAAAACATTCGAGAGAGCGAGCAAGGGAGAGCGGCGGGAGGGCGGGGGGCGGGGGCGCCGGCCGCGGGTGGGAGGAGAGAGCGGGAGGCCGGCCGGGCTGCGCCCCCGGTCGCCGCGCCGCGCCGCGACCTGCAGACCCCGCGCTGCGCCGGGGCTCGGCTCCCACGCCCCCGCCGCCCAGCGCACCCAACTCCGCCGGCCGCCCCGCCCGCCCCGCGCGCTCGCAGACCCCCGGGGCGGCTGCCGGGAGAGATGCTGAAGAAACTTCTTAAATGACCGCGTCCGACTGGCCGTGGAGCGTTTCTGGGTTGGGGAGAGGAAAGGAAAGTGGAAAAAAACTGAGAACTTCCTGATCTTTCTCGCTGTGAGACATGTCTGAGACTCCTGCTCAGTGTAGCATTAAGGTAAAGATCTTCTCCCCCTCCTTCTCTCCGTGGTCGGAAACCTTGAGCTGCGCCGGCCAGGGTAGTCGTGCTGGGCTCGTCGGAGGGGCTGTTGCAGCCGTTCTCATCGCAGTAAATTATTCGGGGTGCCCGGGAAGGAGATGCAGCTCGCGGCGGCTGTTCGTGCCCTTTAGTGTGTAACCTTGCTACTCCTCCGGCCGAGCCCCCTGTCGGCACCATCGCCCCCATGCCACCCCCTTTCTTTTTGACAATGAAATGCCCGTCACAATTGGCCAGGAGGAGCCCGAGTGGTCTCTAGAACTGTAAAACACCCCCGTAATTAGTGCGCTTAAAAAAGCAAAACAAAAACAAAATACTGCTCCTTACTCCTACTCCCACCATGTGACTGAAATGTAACTTTTGTTCCCGAGGGGTGGTCTCCTTAGAAAAAAAGTTCTCGGGCCCCTGCAGTGGATGGAATCATTTCTTTTTTTAAGGACTCCCTAGGTCTGATCAGACAGGATTCCTCCTCCCCCCACCCCCACCCCCCGCGACGGTAATTGCAAGCGCTTGTCGGAGAGACAGTTCTGGTGTCAGCTTTTCCTGGGCATTGCACAATGAATGTCTTTCTCTTTTCTTTCTCTCTCTCTCTCTCCCTTTTCCTTTTAGCTAAGGTGAATAAAGGTGCTGAAGGGTTATTTTACTCCGATGCATGTGAAAGTTGATCAGCCTCAAAGTAGAAAACTCCTGTGATGCAGGGAGAGAAGGAATTATCTGAGTGAGCAGGCAAAATGACCTTCCCTGGTTGACAGTGCAGGGAGGGTATCTGAGAGTAGAGATCTCCGGCTTTCTGGCCGTGTTGTGCAGCGTTGCAAAGGCAAGGTGCTGGATATTCGCAAACACCGTGCTTGGCTTCCAAGTAGTGTTGTTCGTGCACATCTATCTATCTGTCTCTAATCTAGGCTGGTGGGGCTTCGGTTTGATGCTTCTCAGAAGTTGTTGTAAAGTTTGCCACCGTGAGGAGGCGGAATGGTTGTCCATCTCCCCCAGTTATGTTTCCCATGGCTGCATTTCTTGTGCACTTTATTTATTGCACCGTTCCATTAGTAGCCAGGTGGAAAAGCCTTGGGCTTCTGTGAGAGGCTGAAACTGCTGAAGTTTGTTTGGTTTTGGTTTGGCCTATTTCGTATGTGTTTATTGAGTAGACACTCACTGCAGGAACAATAACCTGTTTTCTTCATCTGTGGGGAATTTAGGGACACCATTCCTGTCTGATCACTGCTTTTCCATTAGGATCTGTTTAGAGGAAACACAGTATTTTATCAGGTTGGCTTGCTAAGTTTTCATACTTACACTCAGATTTTAGTTTCTTATCAGGAAAGATTTTCACGGCTTTGTTGTGAACTGAAAAAGTCGGGTGGGTTTTCTTGTTTTTGCCTTACAAAAACGCCTGATGGAACTTTTGGGCTTCTGTGATGGTACATATCTAGGGGTTAGCAATACTTCTGTGGTGGAGGGGGTGTCAGAGTAAAGAACTTAGGGTCCTTTGATCCTTCCAAAACCAGTTTCTTTTGCTGTGTAAATTAAACTCTCCAACAAGTTCAGAAAATCCCACGGTACGGAAAATCTAGTTTATTTAACACTTCATAACGCAAACAGAGGTAACTAAATAATAGGGTATTAAATCAGTAAATTGTATTTAGCCTGCCAGTAAATCTGACACCAGGAAAACCTGGGCCAATGATGGGCAGTAATTTTAGGGTGAAACAACAACAGAATAATCTTTCTGTGACTTTTCTTGATGCCTCATCTAAAGAGACTGTTATCCCCACTGTTTGGTAGGCTTACATTTGTGTGCTGTGGGCAGAAGCGCTACCAAGCGGCTCCTTTCACTGTGTGTTTTAGTGGGGAAAGCACACAGCAGCCCCTCTCTGTACTTGCACACGCAGAACCAGTCCCAAAGCCCGACAAACACTTTCTTAAATGGGACAGAAAAATTGAAGCCGTGGTTTGCATATCATTTCTTTCCTCATTACTTAGCTCTGACTTCTTTTTAGGCGCCTCTTTTCCTGGCTGTGTATTTCTACGTGTATAAAAAATAAATTTAGTGTTCTTCACTTGTAGTAGAAGTATCTTATTTTGGATTGTTCTGGATGGAACAAATAAGTATACAGACTCACAGACTTGCTGTTCAGGGCACACATGGGAAGTGTATTTTTTCCGAGGAGTTTGTTTGATTCACAATGTTCCAATAATAAGCGCTGGAGATCAAGGAGTGGGATTATTCCAGGTCATCTGAAAATGTTCTGGTGGTGGGTACAGTGTTTTCCTCTAGTCCTTGGGATGTGGGACAGTGCATAATAAATATGTTTACCGGTGACCTGCAAGGGAGCACTGGGATTGCTTCTGGAGTCCGGTGAATGGTACACTTTTCTGTGGAGTGGAGAAGGGAGGTCAGAAGCATTCAGGGATGAGCCGATGAATCAGATGTGCTGGAGATATGTCACATGGAAGGCTCTCTGCATGTGAAGATCTTTCCCTCACTCCTCTCTGCTCCTGAAACTTTCCTCATTTGCTCTCATTCCTCACCAGCAGCTGGACAGCATGCAGTCAGTTCCTTAGGCAGGACTTCCACCATTTAGGTGGAATTTCCAACGTGAAAGTTTCTGAGTCAATCAATGTCACTTATTTGTTGCTGGTTGCCAGTGTATGCATGACAGTGGCTTTTATACTCCTTTTGTGCTTTCTAAGCATGTTCCTCTCACCTGGGGAAGTTAATATCAGACCCGCATTTTACAGACGACAGGTGGACTAGCTCAACGTCACCTAAACTACCCCTGAGCCCCACTGAATCTCTTCATTGAGATGCCTGCATGTGTAGTGGGCCTCTCCTCGGGAGAGGTTAAATGCTTCTGTTTCTGACCATTTGGGGTTGTTTAAATTTGAGGACAAGGACAGCTAACTACATAAAAGACCCAGTGATTTTTGTTTTTTCAGAGGACTTAGTGGCTGACTGCACTGGTCAAAGGAGGAAGGAAGAGGTTGTCTTTCCCATCATCAGCCTTCACCTTCAAGTCACCTGTTCAGTTTTAAGTTCAGCCAAGTTGCAGCGGAAAGTGGTTATGGCCCAGTAGACACAGTACTCCGTAAGGCTTGGCACGGCGCTTTCATCAGGGAGGGCTGTCCAGAAAACAAAACCTCATCATGTCACTTTCCTGGTCCCCCTTTCCCTGCTCTCTCTGTGCTGGTTGGTTTTCGCTGCAGACGAAATCTCTTTTTATTTTGCTACTAACTGGAACGCCCTGGGTTTCCCCTGTTGGACTCTGAGCTCCTTGAGTTTAATGGTGGGTAACTTTGTGTCCTAGTACCTAGCTTGGCACATGGCACAGAAATGTTTCTCAGTAATGTTTGCTGCTTTGGAGAGGCATGGGATGAGGTCTTAGCCCTTTCCTGTCTGTCCCCGTGCACCTCAGGGTGACTTAACACCTTCATCTACTAGTTTGCACAAAGTAACTTAATAGGGTCACACTGCTGTCTCAGGGAGGCCTAAAGCACTCCCCAGGCCTGCCCCAAAATTATCATCAGTAGAATTTTGGTAAAATTTTCAAGAACTGCTTTTGTGTCTAAACAAGACAGACAAAAAAAAAAAAAAAGGGAAGAAAAAAAAGAAATTGAATCAAAGATACAACAAAGGGAGTTCAGGAATCACTTTAAAAGGTTCACATTAGCAGGCTTCTATGTTTTCCTCAGTTTCTTGTCAGTCAAATAAGGGAACTTTTAGACTCTCAGAGCTGAAAGATCTCAGAGATCACTGGGCCGACGTCCTATTTTTATAGAGAGGAGATCCAGAGAGCTAAATGGTTGGCTCCAGCTGATTGGTGACTGATCCGGGTTTAGAGCCACGCAGGCCTCCCAGTTCTCAGCCCTACAAAAGGCCAAGGAAATTCGATACAATAGGTGGCACTCTCTGTGTCACTTCCTAGCATGGTCCATTTTCATCACAAGCCAGCTGGTATGAGGGCACGGAGGTACGTGCCAAAGGAAGATGGTGAGCGGGGCGCACATGGGGCAGTGAGGATGTATTGTTAGATGTGAGAAGAAGAAGCAGTAGGAGTGGGGGATGGGGAAAGAAGGGCTTGATGGACTTGTATTTGTACCACTTGAGGCAATCATTTTTTTATTATGGTATAAAACATATAACATTAAATTTAGCATCTTAGCCATTTTTAAATTAAAAAAAAAATTTACTTATTTTTAGAGAGGGCAGAAGGGAGTGAGAAAGACAGAAAGAGAAACATTGATTGGTTGCCTGTTGCATGTACCCCATCTGGGGACTGAACCAGCAACCTGGGCATGTGCCCTGACCAGGAATTGAACCAGTAACCTTTCACTTTGTGGGACAGTATCCAACCAGCTGAACCACACCAGTCAGAGCCCTCTTAACCGTTTTTAAATGTACAGGTCAGTAGTGTTAAATATATTCACATTGTTGTGCAGCAGATACGTAGAACTTTTTTATCTTGCAACCCCGAAATTCTGTACCCACCAGACACTAATTTTCCAACTCCTCTCTTCCCAGCCCTTGACTTTGACTACTTTAGATACTTCACATGAATGCAATCATACATTATTTTTATTTCACTCAGCATCATATCCTTGAGGCTTATCACAGTTATAGCATGCGACAGGGCTTCCTTTTTTCCTAAGGCTGCACAATATTCCATTTAGTGTAGATGCCTCATCTTCTTTGTCCATTCATCTGCCGATGGACATGGGTTTACTTCCACCTCCTGGTTGTTGTGAATGAAGTGGTGGTGAACGGGAGTGTGCAAATAGCTCTTCCTATACCAAATGTGGGAGGGGTAGCAGGGACAATACTTTTTGTTTTCTTTTTTGCTGGTTCAGAGGCAGCTGCCTTTATTGGGGGTTATGGGTTGTTGGCTGGCTTCATTCAAAGGTCACGCACTTGACCTTGAAGTCACCTTCTGCTCCCATGTAATTGATGGTCTCCAGGGTGAGGCAGTTAGGGAACTTGAATGTGTATCCGTCTATCAGCTTGATGGTCAGCTCTGCCTTGTCAAAGGTGATGCACAGCTCTGCGACACTTCCTGGCTGGAAGGGGAAGACAGGCTCCTGATGCTCCTTCCCCCGCACCCCTGCGTTCTTGCTGTCATGCACCATTTTGTTGGCATCCCCGTGTGTCTTGAAGCGAGGCTTGAAGTGCAGGCACAGACTGTTGCATCTGAGCCAGGTTCAGCATGAAGCCTTTGGTGTCGGGGCCACCTTGCCCTGCACTCAAATGCACTCCCAGGTTTGAGGTTCACGTTGTTGGCCACCAGACCCACACAAGCCATGGCTGAGGACAGGAGGTTGGTCAGGAGACTGCAGAACCAGCTGTCTGAAAACTCCCTACTTTTTTTTTTTAGTGTGTGGGGGACTGGTACTTCTGCTTTGAGCTGAAGGCACTGGACAGGTTATCAGGACTGTTTTGGAGGAATCCTTGAGTGAACCGTAGTCTTTTATCCAGGGGCAGCCAAGCTCGTGTGACAGTTTTTGTATATGGCAAGCTCCCTGTTTCAAACAGTAGCAGCCAGAAACATGGCGGCAGGCCTGGAGAGGTAGCTTAACCTCCTCCTCAGCTTAGGCAAGCCAAGTGTGAAAAATGCTCCCAATGAGGGGGCATCAGAGGAAGGTGGAAATAAGCCAAATCCTCTAAGTCAGAGTTGAACTGCATTTTTACCGACAAAGGTTGGGGGCGAGGGGGCAAGGGGTTGTTGGGACTAACCTGAAGCGCAGTTGCCTTTTATGACCGATTTTCCAAAGTTGCCCTTTGGTGTGGGATCTCCCAGCTGAGTGAGTCAGTGTCGAATGTAGCCCCCTAGGGTGTGGGGTATACAAATGGCATGTTCTTCTCTGTGAATGCTACTTTAGAAAGAACACTGGAGTTTGTTTTCTGGCAGAGTCCTTCACGGCTGTATTTGTTTTTAGATGTGTTTAAGAATCCACTCTCTGTGTGTATTTGTTGAACAGAATGAGTGTGAGAGTTCTCGGGGTTCCCACGCCCAAAGGGGCCCAGCTTAAAGACTGTTCAAAAACCTAGTATTTGGGGAGAAAAACACTAGGCTAAATTAGTGAGAAGTTAGAATTATAGCCTGTTACCCAAACAAACACGTTTTTATTGATTTTTGAACACATGGGAACCAAACTAATAAAAGGTTGCCTACTGGGCCATCTCAGGGCGCACCTCAGCGCACAGGCAAAAATGACTGCCATCATCTGTTGGAACGAGCACTACTGTGTGTGTGAAACTGTCAGAATACACATGTTACGGCAAATATGTTATTTGCTTGAAAACCCTTCCTTCTTGGATTGTGAAAATATACAGTTCAACCTGGTCTTTGCCTAAATGAATTGGAATTTTCAGAGTATGGGCAGGGAAGGGGGCTGACTAAGGAAGGCATTAGCTGGTGTTTGATCGCCATGGGCTTCCAGGTGCGTGTAACTGCTCGCTCAGTCCTAAGGACCATGCTTATGGAGAGCTGTAGAACACGTGCATTTGGGGAGCTTTATCCGTTCTGTGCAATCAGAGGTGCTTGTGTGCTGTTTCTACAGTTCTGTTTTCTGCAGGTCATCGTTCCCGCAGTTCCTCCTCGTCCATCATCATCGCCCGCATCATTTAGTGAGTGGTCCTTGTGTTAAGTGTTTTATTACATTATCTCTCATTTACTCTTAACAGCTCTCTCGGGGATGCAGTTTTTCTCCCCATTTTGCAAGTGAGGAACCTGAAGCCCAGAGTGGCTAGGTGATGTATTGGCCTGAGATCTCACAGGCTGTACCTGGCAACCGTAGGGCCAGAATCTACATCATGGGACCACAATTCCAAAGCATTTTCCATGACGCTGTTCTCAAGTGCAGCCATTGCTATGAAGAAAACCAAGAAACTAAGAGTGATGAGGAGATGGTAGGGCTTCAGGTAAGCCAAGCTGAGAGGCAGGAAGGAAGGGGGTAGAGACTTTTACTGAAGTCCTGACTTTGGCTCCCCCTCTGGTCTCCTCTGAAGCCGGGTTGTTCTAGGCATTCCTGTCATAGTAGAGACAGCCAGCTGGTCACACTGTGCTACCTACCTTGGAACGAATGTTCAGGTCGTCCATTTTTATACCAACCCGCTGTTCTCTAGTCATGTTTTATCTTTCAGCGGGCTTCATTTTGAGCCCTTTGTGTTTTTCCAAGAAACCTTTCTTTTTCCTCTCTGCCTCTCTTCTTTCTCCTAGTGCCTAATTACACCTTAGTTAAGTGGGTGATAGGCTGAGGCTCTGTCCTCTCATCCCATCCAGCCTCAGGGGTACACACCCCACCTGTATCACTCCTTGGTTGGTCTCTTCTCCTTCCATAACTTTTTGTTTCCTTTAAAACTTTTTAAACAATCCATGAACATAATGTGGCTTTTTAAAAACTATCCTTCATGTACATCTTTAAAACTGTGATTTCTAAGAATCTATTTGAAGTGTTTTTAGGTGTTCCCTGATTATCCCCCACCACCAAAGGAATAATCTTTCTTCTTTTCCTTTCACCTGATAGTGTGACCATACTGGCATTGCTTTCATTTACTTGAACAGAGAGAGAACCTTGGCTTTTACTTCATAGCTTTCTGGATTCGGACAGCTATCATGAAGCATGTTTTCAGAGCAGATATAGAGAAGAAAGCGGAGAGACAGGTGTGCTGTGGAGGTAATAAGAGTGGACTAAGAAAGAATAACCCAAATTTCTTGCGGAGCAGATGATGAAACTGAGTCCCGAGGCTTGTGAATAGCATGCCTGAGGTCACATTGTTCATTGTGTCTGAACCAGAGTTGCAATCAGGTGTTCTGTCCTCAGGCCATGTCTCTCTAACAGTGTGGCCAAGGAAAGTTGATAAAAAGGGACAAGAATCCCGAAAGGATAGCTTCATCAGAAAGACACACGTACCGAACGTTAAACCCCTCTGTATGACACCACACAATGACTGATCATAATAATGGCACCCTAGTTAAAGACAAACTTGACAAGATTTAGGAAGTGAGGAAATAATGTAATGCATTTTAGAAAGCTCTCCAACAAAAAATGGTTGGCGTAAAATAAAGTTAAGCTTGAAAAGGCTACACTTCAGTTATCAGGACAAATGACTTACGAAAAGTACTTCACTCTCCAATGAAGTCAGGAAAGGAGCATTCAATAAATCTGCAGGCTCACCGACCTTGTGTTCTCCTCGGAGGTGTTTTCCCTGGGTCTGTGGGAGTCAGACATACGGAAAACGATCTCATTTCCTGAAGGGCCTGAAAAGGATGTGTTGCCCTGCTGGTGTGAGTGCTGTGGGCGAATGTGCTCAGTGATGTGTGTTGCCACAATATAGTGCCAATCACGTCGACTTCAGAGTTTGGTTTGTATTTTATTCTGTTTGATGTTCTTTAGTTCTTATCTGTGAAGTTGATTTCCCTTATGGGGATTATGAGTTGCTGAGAAGAGGTATCGGGTCATTGCCATACTGTAGAGTGCTTCAAGGGGAAGAACACAGACACCGCAGCAGACAAAACTGAGTGTGAATTCTGGTGCTTGAACTTGAACTGGTTCATCTTCATCTTGAACCTGTTAACTTATCTGAAGTGCTAATAAAAAGGCTTATTATCTCTTAGGGCTGTTGGGATATGTAAATTTTCTAGTCCAATATCTTGTGATGTTTTTTAAAAAAGTTAGTTCTGCACTGGCCGGTATGGCTCAGTTGGTTGGAATGTTGTTCATGGGTTTGATTCCCGGTCAGAGCGTATACCCAAGTTGTGGGTTCAATACCCAGTCAGGGCACGTACGAGAAGGCAACCAACTGATGTTTCTTTTTCACGTCGATGTTTTTCTTTCTCTTTTCCTCTCTCTCTAAAAGCGATGAACAAATGTTCTTGGATGAGGATTTTTTTTTTTTAAAGTTCTTCCTTTTTTTGTAACCCTACATAGTATAGATCTAGAAGGGCCTGTCCCTAGAGATTTTCTAGTCCTTTTCCTACATTACACAGTTGATAATACGGAGGCCAGAGATATTAATGGTCATGCTCAATGCTCAAGTTCACATGGCTGGTTCATGGCCCCGCCTGAACTAAAACCTAGGCCTCTCAAATTGGCTGACTCCCAGCAAGTAAGCTTGTCACTATTCCATTGAGTTTCTCCTAGGGCTGGGGTCACTCAGTCAATGCTCAGAAAAGCTCTTATTCTAACTTTAATTGAATACTCGCCTCAACAGCAGGAGAGACGAGCCAACTGCAATTACAGGATAATAAATGCCTTTTGCATCTTACAGTAAAGTTTTGGGGGAATAGCTAGCATGGTTCTGAATAAGTTCCCAGAGATGAAAGCAAGGAAAAAAAACCCTAAGCCTGGAAGTACTGTACAGTGACTCTAACTAGCGTTATTACTCAGAACTCAAGCATTCGAACCTATTCAGGGATCTGCTTGTTCATACAGTTGCTTATTATTTGCGACTGGGGCGAGTCTTGAAAGAGGGCATCAATTCTTCAGTCTGCTTTTGTTTAACAGGCAGTCCCATGTCTGTCTGACCACAGAACAGACACTGTTTGCTGTGGGTGGTAAATTTCCAGTTTCAAGAGCAGGGGATAGATGGTTCTGAGTGAAAGTTTATACAGAAGAGCTGGAAAAAGCCAAATTTTTTACTTTAGGGCACGCGGGGATCTTTGTTTTTAGTAGATGCTAAGGGACTGGCGTATCTGTTCTGAGCAGCTATATTCTCTTTGCTGGGGAGCTAAAGTGCGTTCCTGAGTGTTCCTCCGTATGTGCAAGTTGAATGAGGAGGTGAAATGTTCACTGGAGAATGACCCTTTTTGAAAAATAGCGGAGAGAACGTGAGCTGCCTCTTCTGCTGACCCCACGGAAGCAGGTGCGGACGAGAAAGAGCTTGTCAGGTTTAGAGAGACATCGTCCCTCTGCACTCCTCCTGGGAAACACAGTGAAAGTGTGTGATTTCTTCTTGGCTGCCTTGTCCCCTCTCCAGCGCGCTGTGACAGGCCGTGTCACTTTGCCTCTCTGAAGACTTATCTGTAGAATGAGGTCAGTCATCCTGCTTCACTCACATCCCCTATATGTGAGGAAGCAGAAACCAAAGATGAGGTGCTGACTGTAAAGTATTTCCTGGAAGAAATGAGCTACAGATAGAAATCAGCCTTGTAATTAAAAAAATCCAACCCCAAAGAGCAGCCTGTTTGTCTCCGAAGTTGCCCATTTCCCAGCACTTCCCCTTGTTCCCCAGCAGAAGTGTGGGTGTAGGTGTGGCCAGGGTGGCCCTCCTTGAGAGATGAGGGAGGGAGGGAAGGCTCAGGTGGCCCCCTTGCTGTGGGTGTGGTTAGGAACAGTGCTGGGGTCTCTAACAAAGAACCCAGGCCAAGAGACAGTTTAGAATTAGGATTGCTCCAGCCTAATTGTGAATACTTGGATGAATAGATCCACACTGGAGTGGGCAAGAAGAAATGTAATACAGACTTTATTCAAAGGGGAGTGGGAGTTCCAAGCTCTTTTTGGGACTGCTCTGAAGAGTTCAGACAAAGGAAGGAAACTTCTCTACACCAGTTCCTTCATTATTCATTGTTGCTTCTGGACCATTTGTCCTTCCCAGACTATCCTTAACCATCCAGTCAGACTCCTGACAGAACAAACCAGGCTGGGGTGTCTCCTCGCTCAGCCATGTGGACCAGTTATGTATTTTTGTGTGTAGATTTTGTGATCAAAGGCTGGCACCCAAAGGGACAGAAGTGAGTTCTCTTTGGGCCTCTTTGTGTGCCCCTGCCCAACTTCCTGCCACAGAGTTGGCCCCCTGGCTTTGGGAAATGGAAAATTTCAAGGATCGGACCCCTGGTGTGTTTCGTAGTTGCTGCGTCCTTCATTTGACTTGAGATCTTGGGGATTTTAAAAATGCGTGTCATGAGTTCACTTGACTGGTGCCTTGCATTGTCGGTACCCAGGGCTCTCCTGACTCACGAGTCCTGAAAGTAGTGGCAAGTGATAGGTGGGGACAGCAGGTCAGGAGTTACTCTCATTTTGCGCCCTTTGATCTCATCTATGTTCCAAGTGAGGTAAGCCAGGTGGGAGAGCTGTCATTTTGGGAATAAAGTCTGAGTACTGTAGGTTCCCTAAGGCTGAGTAAGTCTCCTCTTCTCCTGACTCAAGGACCTGAATGACCCGATTTGGCTGACTACGTCTCAAGTCCCCTGGAAAGGTGCCAGCTCCTTACTTGACTTTGTGCCATTTAGTGCTTCCCTTCGTCTGCTGACTCGAATACTTCAGGGTGAAAACAGACCAGACCATTCGGAAGGCTAAGAGTCTTTACCCTCTGAGAACCAGAAAGACAAAGGGTCACTTTCTGAATTTTGCGTTCTGTTTTTTTGTGCCTGTGAGGCTCGGTGCTTTTGGCAGGGCGGGACTTAGATGGTGAGTGTGCACTGCTCTGCAAGCAGAAGTCAGCTGGAGGTCAGACACAGCGTTTGCACACGATGAAATCCAGGGGGAATGTTGGCGAGCAAGGAAGGCTGGAGTGATGATCCTCTAATTGTTTTCAGCGTGCTGTAAAGGTATCTAACTTTCACCCAGACAGGCAGGGCAACGGGCAAAGGGACCTAGGTGTTCGGTTACTTCTCAAGTAGGGCACCTATTAGTGTACCTGTCTCCCATGCTCCCACCCTTCCTGGCATTGTGGCTTTTCTAAGCTGACTACCCTAGAAAATGAGCAAGAAGGCACTGACATCAACAGCCTGATATTTTTTCATTATATTCTGGGTGCAAGGCAACGTGCGGAGCTTGGAGATATGTGGGAAAAGGCCTCGAGGGAGAAGAACCTTGAAAACATAAGAAGGAAAAAAGGCACAGAGCCATGTGGGGCCCACTGAAAGGCCTTGTTATTCTAGCAGAGACGGAAGAGATGGACCTGGGGCACAGTCTCTGTTCACGTTAGCTGGTTCTTCCGAGAATTTGTCTATCTTGAAAATTTTGGGAAGATGGCCAGGTGGTGGTTCTCTAAGGTAGGGGGCAGGCCTGTGGGCGCTTTTGTGGTTAGCCATCACGTGGAGCAGTCCGATTTAAGGGAAAGATGGCCTGTGCACATTTCCATTTCAGCTGTGGTATTTAAAGGTCTGCCGTGGAGTTGGTGTGGGTGGATGAGAGTGTAGGCCTCTTGCCTCTTGGTTCATTTCTATCTAGGTTATAGGTGACAGCGAGTTCACAACATGTCCTGTTTCTTATTTGGATGCAGTGTAGGATGATCTGCAGAACCCAGGGCAAATTCAGTCACTCTGCCTTGAAGCACATGTTTGTGGACTGCTGGGCCAAGTGCCAAAGGGGTGATTGGAAAGAATTCACCTCCCAGCCCTGGCCCGCAGATTGGTGGTGTCTGTGGTTCTTCTCAGGGTCTTACATTCCTAGGGTTTACTTCTCTAATCTGTTTGGGACTCCGATGGGGCCTGCGTTGACAAGACCCTGCTACTCGGGGAGGTCCGGCCTCATGCTTCTCCAGGCAGGGCAGGGCGTGTGCTAGTCTGGTTGTGTGCGTGTTGGGCGGCTGGCCATGCCTAGCATGTCAGGGGTTTTAGTGTACCATCTTCCAGAAAGGCAGTCTCTCTGCTGGTCCTAGTGTCCCCAGGGCACAGATGTTAGGCTTGGTGGGAGGGGCTAGATCACAGTTTAAGGTTCACTCTCTGCTTGCATTTGTGTGCATTCTCGGCCTCATACTTGAAGTGTGTTGAAAGATTGCTCCATACTCCAAAGCCTAGAAAGGAGCTTCTCTGGGTTGGGGTAAGGTTCCTAGGTAGTTATTGAAGGCTCGAGCTTCAGAATCTACACTGGAGATTAGAATTAGCATGTCTAGGGAGGACAGTGAGAGGGTAGCTGACACCATGCCTTGATGTGCTATTTTTAGTCCTAGTCAGGACTGTATGATGCGACTTGTGCTTTCTTGGGCATCATGCTGCTTTTCTTCCAGGGGTTTGTTCTTGTGACTCTCTGCATACGTGCCCATACATGGCATGCTCACAGGATTGTAAGTCACAGAAACTATGTTATAATGTGATTTCTGGCTTACAGACTGAAAGATTGCACAAAACCTAGCCTTGTGGCAAAGAAATCTTACATAGAGATATAAAATATATCTCCTTGGAGGGTTGGCTTTCTGATGGACTATAAATGGATTGTTAAATAGCAATGTGAGGGGCTATTAACAAGCTGCTTCCAAGGGCATCTCCCTGGTCTGGTCTGGGAAGGTAATGTGGATGCTGTGGCTATGAAATAGTTTGCCTGTGGTGTTTGTAAGTTGGTAGCTTATGTGTGTACATATCTACAGTAGCCAGTGAACTGAAAAGATAATTTTAAATGTTGTTTATTTGCTCCTTTAGTAGTATCCACATTCTACATTGGACTATATCCTGGTTTATTCTTTAAGCTGGCTTAAAGGAAGAGGTGTTTTGGTCAACCACAGGACACAAATCAGCCACGCTTCAAAAAGCTTCAGTATGTTTATGATGGTACCCTAAGACTCTAATAGATGCTTTAAGGATTTAGAATACTTGGATGAATAGATAATCACCTCCCCATAAGCAAACTAGCATTCCTGTTCCCAAGTTCAGCAAAGCAGGGTTATGTGTTTAATATAACTTGGAACTTCTTTTTACATTCAGGTGACATCGCTGAAAATTGGTCCATATCAGTTTCTGCTGCTATTGGATTTTAATGAGAACTCTCTTGTAACTAGGACGCCATGCTTCTACTGTGTTCGCAGCTGCTGTGTTAGAAAACAAAAAAACAACAAACAAAAAAAACAGGTGTCTTTTATAATCCTCTGACTGGATCAGTTTGCCAGCCTGGCAAAGCCTTATTAGTATTGTTCTTATTTATTTATTTTGTCCCACCTAGCTCAGGATGTCAAGAGGTGTTGATGAGCAGCATTAATGTTGATGAGAAGATGGCAGCTGTTTCTGGTGGAGGTTTCTGTTAAGAGAATCCATCTAAGAGTCTTATACCATAAAGCCAGAGCTAAATAAAACTGTTCAGGACATGAATCTCAGGGGAGAATAGCCAAAAGGAGAGTAAATGAATAGTTCTGCCAAGTCACCTCTCTGTCATTCTTCAAAGGCCAGCCTAAAGCCAGCACTGCCACAATAGCCATCCAGGACTAAGGAGAGTGAGTGATGACCGTCCTCTGGTCCACAGCGCACCGATACACTCACCCACTGTTGCTCCATTAGGCTACTGGATCGTATGCTTCTTGAGGACAGATGTACTGTTTTCTTGGACCCACATCTGATATCTCTTACGCTGTTCTTTCTTCCCCATCCCGACCTGCGCTGTCTTCCTTCTGACGCCAGGCTCTTCAGCTTTCTCTCAGCTGGTTGTCTTAGCTCCACTCATACACTTTCCAGTCCAACCCAGAACGATTCTTTGCGAATAAAACTTTGTCACACCAGTTTCTTCCTGATACTGCAGTGCAGGGTGAAACCCAGCTCTTTACCGTGGCATGCCAAGCCCTGTACAGCCTGCCTTTCTAGAATCATCTCCAACCTCTCCCTCCACGTTAGGTTCCAGCCAACAACCCAAGCCACTCTCCCAAGCCACACAACGAACTTTTATGCCTGGAATCTCCGCCTGATCCCTTTTCTGCCCTGTAGCCAATTTGTCATCTGAAGCCTTCCTTGTTGCTGACAGGCACAGTGTTGAACATGCTGTGTTGAGCATGCCTTTGTTATTTGCAGTGATCCTGGTATAATTTAATTGTTTATCATCCTCTAACTAGGGTTGAACATCCACTGAGAGCAGGAGTCTGATGAATTCATTTTTATATTTTTAGTCCAGCACAGTGCCTGGCACAGAGAAGGTCCAATGTATGTTACTTGAGTAGAAGTTTTTAAATCAGCAAGTATTTATTAAGTTTCCAGTATGGGATCAGTAGGTGCTTGGCTCTGTGATATGTAAGAAAAGCGTACCCTGGCTGGTGTAGCTCAGTGGATTGAGTGCCAGACTGTGAACCAAAGGGTCGCCAGTTCGATTCCCAGTCAGGGCCCATGCCTGGGTTGTGGGTCAAGTCCCCGTACACTTGGGGGTGTGTGAGAGGCAACCACACATTGATGTTTCTCTCCCTCTCTTTCTCCCTCCCTTCCCCTCTCTAAAAATAAATAAATAAAATCTTTTTTTTTTTTTTTTTTTTTTAAGTATAAGATGAAGACCTCACACAGTTGAAATCCTGGGCAAATGTCCTTGGAAGACAGAGAAAGGAAGAAGTGCCCTTGGAAGATAGAGAAAGGAAGAAGTGCCTTTGGAAGATAGAGAAAGGAAGAAAGGCAGAGGAAGAAACACCTCATTGTTGTCGTGTCACGATGACGTGTCGTGGCTAACCACACTGCCACCCCCAACACTGAGGTGTTCCCATGGGCTTAAGCACTGAATATACATGTGCACACATAACTCCCACTCATTCTTTACCACTTGATTGCCCACCTTCCAGAGAGGAACACAGCAACCTGGAGAAAAGTCTTGAGAACCTTTAGGCCAGATGTATAAGAAGCATGGACAGCCCAAAATGAATGAACTTCATCACATGTCCATCTTTCTCTTGGCTTGGCTCAAGAGGCCTCCTGCCTGAGGGAGAGAGAGCCGATGGCTGTGTATTGCAGCTGTGTGCAGTTTTAACACTGCTAGCTGGGTGACTCCGGGGACCAGTGGTCTGTCACCACTGTGTGGGACTACCAGTTGTTCCCCCACCTCATTCCTCTGCTAGCTGATTGGTAGAGATAACTTGCAAGAGCAGCACAGCTTTCTGAGCCTTCTTGGACATCTGCAGTGGCCTTTCCAAGTCTGCAATTACCTTTCATGTGGGTCTCTTTTCAGCCTTCTCCTTCAAACCCTGTGTTCTCTTCTACCCTTACGTGTGATGATGATCTCCTTGGACCTCTTATTCCACTCCAGGGTCTTGCCCTGGAGGACTAAATGAGTGAGAATGAACATACCACAAGACTAGAAACACAACTCAAAGTCACATCTAGTTGATGGTATGGCCGCCTTAACATTTCTGTGTACAGTAGACAACTCAATGCTATTTGCTTATAGAAGAGACTATTGGGAGAGTGTATTGGGGTTATGAACCATCTGATAAGTGTGAAATGGGCCAGTCAGGAGAAGTCAGGTATTTTGAGATAGAAGCAGATATACCTGGACCTTCCACATAAATCCCAATGGCTCATTTTTTCCTTAACTCTTGTTGCTGTTGATGTTGAGCAGGGATATGGAGCATCAGGATATATGAAGTTTTAACTTCCTGAACCCAACCAGACCCCAGCAAGGGATTTTTTACAGTTCTCCCTAAACTGGCATCTGCCAGATTTTCCTGGCCATCTGCCAGGGACTGTCTTGTCCAGACCCACTCTACAGCTGCCTGGCAGCCCTGCTGGCCCTGATGTCATCTTGGCCGCAGGTGGGTTGTCCCCACACTGCTTTACTGTAGTCCTTTCTGTCTTCTCGGGGGCCAAGGTTACCTTTGCCCCTCTCAGATAGGATCCAAGAGGGTTTGTGTGGCAATTTGGGAGTTGTTACCGGAATGCTAATCTAAGCCATCGAGGGGGACAGCGAAGCATAGGTCCACATGTTCCCAGTGAAAGCACACATTGATGAAACTGCTAAGGTGGGGGTGGCCGCTAAGGGTGTGCCCTCTTATGAACTCAGCTCATATACCTCATACTTGGACAATGTGCTGTTGTCAAATTTCCTCCCTCTGTTGCTATCCTTGCCCAACATGTCCACTGCCAGCACTGTTGATATAGAGGCCATTTCCTTCCCGGTCCACTTCCTCTCTCTCTCTTCTTGCCTTACCAGATCCAGTGATAAGCTGACTGTTCAGGGAACGTGGGGGCTTAGCACCGATGGGAATTACGGTTCCTGACAATTGGCATATCACAATCTGATCTTGGGACTGCCCCCATGTAGTTTTGGGAGGAATTGTGATCTAGTTCTAGTAACCTGCTTAAGAACAAGATTTGAACCTCGATGACTCTATTAGGGCTGTCAGTCATTGTTTTCACTTGAAGTTGTTTAAAAACTGACACGCCTAAGAGAAAATTTCTTAACGAGCTGTTGAAATGTAAATAGGAGTGGAATAAGAAGTGTCCGTGCAGAAGTTACCATATTTTCCAAACCCTACATTGTGATGTGTGATCTGATAAAAAACTTTTCATTGTTCTTTATTTATGTGGCAAAAGGGGGGGGGGAGAGGTGCTGTTATATTTTAGCAATTACTTTTATTGAAAATAAAATTCCATGAAATCAGGGTTGTTGAGGAGTAACCTTGCTTCCGAGAGTGCTTCAGTGTGGAGAAGGTGCCACTCAGTGACCAAAGACACCATACCATGGGTTTTTTTCTGAACTTCTCCATTTTTCCAGCTCCTGGCTGGTGTTGAAGAAGGACTCCTTAGTATATTTGTCTTTCTTCTGGGTAAAAGTTGCAAGGACACTTAAGCCTTATGCTTCAGGGCAGAATCCGATCACAATTTGAGATCGGGAAGAAATTTTTCCCCCTGTGGTATCGGATTGCACAGCTGCCCAGCCAGGTGTGCTCCCTCTGTTAAACAAACACACACAGGAGCACACGCCTCCTCCCTGGCCATCCTCAGAGCAGGATGTGAGACCTCCTGGGCCAGTAGCCTAATCCCTTTGGCAAGTCCTGCGCTCTGAGATGGAAGGCAGCTCCTGCACTTGGCTTTCTTCCAGGGGCGCTGTGTTGAACTCAGGGCGGTGTCTTCAAACCCTACAACTCTTTGCAATTCTTACTTCGTGGGAGATGTGACACTGGGTCTACGTGGATACACATGCACACAAGCATGCACACACATCTTTAGAGAATTTTTCATAAACTCACTTCCCATTTTCTGGGCTTTACTTTAGTCCACACACTACATCAAACCCATATGCATTCCCAGAACATCAAAATGCTGTTCACAACTAATAGTAGAACTCTTAACAGAAGGCTCGCAGCCGCCACTCTGAACTTCGTGTTGTGACTTCGGAGTCTGATCTAATAGAAGTGGGAAGGGGGCCGATGGACTTTTTCTTTCTTCTCTATCTCTCTCTCCCTCCCTCCCGCTCCATCCCCCCTTGCTTTCTCTCTTGTTCCCTTCCTTCCTTCCTTCCTTCCTTCCTTCCTTCCTTCCTTCCTTCCTTCCTAAAGGCTCTGCCTCTACCACCTCTTGTGCAATAGGATTATTACCAGTGATTCCCAGGCTTACCTGCCTGCTTTTCTTCCTTTGCATCTGTCTCCTGTGGTGCACAACTTCCTTCTGTCTCTATTGTTAGCCTACTTAGCTTTACTGTTCACTTCCAGACCTCTCCTTAGTTTCCTCCTCATTTTTCTTTTCCTTTCTCCTGTGGAAACATATTTGGGGAAAACTTTTCCTTCTTTATTAAAATGAAATTAATTTGTTTCTCCTTCAATTCATCATGTACTCATTCATGGTCCCCAGATAGAAACCATCACCCTGTAGCACATAATGTCTGGCTGAACCTTCAAAACAAGCTGAGCTGAAGTGAGTCTACAAAAACACACTCGCTGTGGCCGCAGGACTGTGGGCTCTGATACCCCAGCCACTATGCCCTTGTTTTCACACCATTTCTTGCCTTTCTCCCTGCTTTCTGATAATGGTGCTACAATCACATTCCTTCCCCAGATGACTTAGTGCTTAATGGTTAACCTTGCTTTTCATTTTGTACTTTATTGTTTCCTTCTCACCTTTAAGTTTTTCTTGTTCTTTGGGGTGTGCTGATACTTCTGTTAATTAAAAATTATAGCAGTTTTCATTACCTCAATTTGCTAAGTGGACATAATAGTATTCAGTACTTATATCAAATACACCCATTGGAAACAGGGGAAGGAAAGTAAGTTTTTGGCAGCTTTTGATATAATGATAATTCCAATTTATAATAATTGAAAAATTGTCCATGTGATTGTTATAGTATAGAAGCTTAAAAGTTACTGTTTTCTTTATTGATACAGGTCCTGCCGAGCTTGGGTAAGTGACCCAGTTTAAGTATCTGTTCCAGACAGTGGCCTTGGAACTTATAATTATTGTTTTAATTTCAACAACTAATAATTTAATTTCTGTGTGTTAGGACTTCTAATGTTTATGATATGTTACTATGCAATATTATTCTATTGGCAATTATAATTTTCTCATTTTATAGCAGAGTTTGTAATATGTGCTGTGCTATATTTAAGTGGTGAAATTGCATTCCTTTAAATAGGCTTTCCTGTTCAGACTTTTACTGAGATAGCCATATTCTTTGACCCTTTATTACTACCCATGTGTAAGATTTTTCTGTATAAGGGCAATTTCGTCCTGTTTACAGCATACCATGTTCTGGGAATAGATGGAGGGAATTCTATTTGACTCATACCCCACCAAAGAGCAACATCATTTAGGAATGAAGGCTGAGAACTTCCCACTCTTCTAAAAATAATGGGAAGAAGATTTAGGGAGGTGGCTCATGGGATCAGTTGTATGACCTGGCCAGACATGCGTACTAACTCCCTCTTTGTAAATGAGAAATAGGCTTTAATAGCTTTAATGTGGGCAGGCAAGTGGGTGACATTTTATGCCACCTATGCATGACACTTCTGTAAGTATTACACTTGGAAATTTGCCTTGTAGAGTTCAAAACATGTTCTTTTCAGGATTTTAATCATTTATGATTAACAAGTCACTAACATTTTATTAAAATCCTGTAGACCTTTTGGAGTGGGGAGGGTGGGGGGACCAGGGTCTGTGGGTTGTTCTTGCTTTCCTTATGTATTTGCTCTTAAGAAGTGATAACAACCAGAACCTTAAAGGTTATAACAACCAGAACCTTAAAGGTTATTGTGCATCTCTCTTTCCCAGAACAGGGATCCTCTACCCCTGACTTGTGTCTCTGTGGTTCTGCAGAGGAGAGGAGAGGAGAGGAGAGGAGAGGGCCGTCAATTTTTTTTTTTTTTTTAAACTCAGTGTTAGCCTCCACAGCAATTCCAAAACAACGAGGACTCATCAGCTCAGCTTGGGAGTCCAGTGAGGTTTAGTGGTTGGGATCCCAGCTCCAGACTGCTGTAGTCTGAGAGTTATGCAGGAGGGGCCTGGGTCTGAAGCTTTGTGTCTTTGACTCTGTCATGAAAGCTTGGTGTCCTGTACAGAGGGTTCTGGGGCTCCAGTCACAGTGATAAAGGATCAGAACAGGAAGCATCCATGTCGTCGTCCACTTGTGACTGCCAAATACTTGTAATTCAGGAGATAGTCATTGGAATAATAGAGTTTAGACATGCACAGCTACAGGAATTTCAGACTAAGGCCCAAACTAGAACCCAGGGCTTCTAATTCCCAGCTAAGTTGATGATTTTTGACTCAGCAGTTGGTTTTATTTACTTTAGGCTGTATCTTCAAAATAATAGATCAGTTTAAGTCAAAACCTTCTGACTGATTGTTTTTTGTCTGTTTGTTTTCTTTTGTTTTGTTTTTTAATCAACCAGGTGAACTGAGTGAACACATGTACTTTTCAGTCAGGTGTTTTTGATCATGTAAAGAAAACCACAAACTCAGAAGGTCTTGAATGCTTCACGTTCGGATTTTTTTTAAAAATTCAAAATGAATTAAGGATGATGGAGTAGGAAATAGGCCATACACATAACATAGCATTGGCTCCCCTGTCTCATCACCTGCCCACTCTTTGGGTGTTTCAGAGGTCATGTTAAGGTGAGAGGTTAGTTCTGGCCCTGACTACTCTCTTTCCTCCTGGTAAGAAACTAGGATCACAAAGTTTTTATTTTACAATGCACTTGGACTATGAAAAGGAACCAACTTCCAACCCAAACGGAGTCGCCTCCGAGACCCTATTAAACAGCGAATGCCCTGAAAACCAGTGTATGAAAATGCTTTTCTAGGAGGAGTTCAAAGCATTTCATCCTCCAAAAAAAAATCTATCTGCTCGCACTTAGATTGTTCAAAGGCAGATGGTAGGCAATTGAAACCGAGAGGCAAGCTGGCAAAAGGAAAAATAAAACCGCAGATATCTGTGCATGAAGGTGATCTACGCTCTTGCCAGCCCCCCTCCGAACTTCGTTAACACAGCAGTGTAGCAATTAAGTAACATGGGAACTCAGATTCATATGGCTAATACAATTGTCCTCTGTTAATGGGGTGAAACAAAGCTTGCCTATAATACACAGTGCTATTTACCAAAATGCAGAGTGAGGGAGAGTTAAGAGGGAATCAGCAGAGCAGCCCATAAACCGTGCCACCCGTGGCAGACAGCGCCTTGTTGCAGTCTCACTGACCCGCACCACATGTTGGCCATGGGCATCCTGAGTATGAGATGTTTGCTGATACAGAGCTGCCCTGTCTTAAGGAAAGGGACCAGTCAGCAATATTGAGCTTCAGATTGGAAGTCAGATGTCCTCAGGGTGAGGGGCGGAAGGTGGTCAGCAGATCCACTCAGGAGCCTCGTTGAGTTCATAGCTGTCGCTTTGGGGGCAACCCTGAATTAGCCAGGAGGGAAAGTGATTGCCATGTTACTGCCGTGGGAAGGCTGTGCAATGTGGAAGTCCTTCTCCGTTCCCTCCGCCTTTTCCCTGACTGAAGGACGTTCAGACTTTAAAATTTGGCACTTCTCGCTAACTTTGAACTTGAACATCCAGTGACAGAAGGGAAAGGGAGTGTTTCAGCTGTGAGAGCTGGGTATTCGTGTGGCTCTGACGGAGCCAAGCTGCGGTGTTGTGATGGTGTGCGCAGGAGAGGGTGTGGATCCAGACTGTGGAAGGGGCAGCTTTCTGAGCAGGTGGGCCTGGTGAGTGAGGAGGGCTGTGGCGGGGCAGGGTGTGACATGAGTTTACAGTGCCGAGGAACACTCTGGGGGTGTCTGTGAGGGAAGAAATCTAGATGGCTGTAGAGATTGGGCTGATGGAGGAGAGCAGCTAGTACTGCCCGCCAGAAGAAAAGAAAGGCTTAGTGTCCAAAGGAAGCCACTGTTAGGACCTGAAGCCTTTTGCTGCCTAAGTGGCTGAGAGAAGGCCTGGAAGAGTTCAGCATATTGTGAAATGGCAGTTACATCAAGTCTAAACCTTGAACTTTTTAGTCCTATGAAGTTCAAATGTGGGGCCTTTGAGGAGTAATGACTAGAGAAAAAGTATGTTGGATGCATAAATGCAGTCCTTCAAAAATCAATATTTTTTCCACCCACGCCCTTCAAATGTTATAGTTGTAGTTACCCCAGATACACCAGTCTAGCTCTTCCGTAGGACAGTGTGTCTCATTTTCTCACCATATACCATTTTCAATTGTTCTCTTGCTTAATGGTCCCATTTTTGATTCTGGCCAGATTATGCCGGTGGCTATTGTTAGAATGGTCTTTTTCCTTTTTCCCAGCCCAGTCAGCTGATGTCCCATGGTCTCCAAACTGGGAGTTGGCAGTGATTCACTACTGTTGTGAGCGCACTTCAATAAAACGCAGGAATGCAATGGCCATGCTGTGGAATTTGGTTGAAGCGAGTGTCGTGTTTATTCCTCTGCTAATGCAACTCAATCTCAGAGAATTTTTCTGTGCCCAGAAGGAATGCCTCCATGCCCCCTTCCTCTAAAAGGTACAAGTTACTGGTTATGCGTAGTTAGATGTTGTTTACCTTGGGGGCCATGCAAGGACAATGCCGGAATCCAGCAAACAATAAAGAGTGTGCTCGCGCGTGGCCAGATCATTAGCTTCCTTCCTTTTTCGCCTGATTTTTGGGAAGTCCTTGCTTGTTAGTTCCATAGGCCCAGGGACATAGCCATATAAAATGCCAGAGGATGTTCAAAAGGGCGTGTGGAGGAAGAGGGAAAGCAGGAATTCTGGGCCAGAGAGCAGATGGCCGGCCGGTGACCTAGGAAGGGATGCTCAGGCTTTTAAAAGTGAAAAAAGAGTAGCTTCTTTTATGCATGATTTTCGTGAAGTGATGCCAGTGCTCCAAGTTGGAGAGTTCCAAAAGTGGTCCTAGGTGCCTACCCTCGAGGGTTTACAATCCAAAGAGGAGACAGTGTTTTTAATGTAATAATGGTGTGCAGAAAACAGCCAGAGAAAATGGAGACACTCTTTGGCTTGGCATCTTCCGCGGCTCGGCTAAAGTGTGTGCTGTGGCTCAGGGCCTAGGGGATTTTTTTAGGTTTGTTTTTGATGTTTTCCTCACGATGACCTGGTTGTGCAACCCTGCATTTGGAAGCCAGCTGCTTCCTGCTCCTCTTTTCCAGGAGGGCATGAATGTCCATCCTCCTGGAGTGATGATGGACTTGAGGGGGTGGGGAGGGGGACAGCTTGGCTGTCACTGCTTCCATGTCCTCCAGGAGTCAGGAGCCAAGTCCTGATGGCTGTGTCCCTGCTTCGCTAAGCGTGGTGGGGGACCTGGTGGCAATCTAGTGAGAGCCATAGCTCTCCTGATGTCGGAGGGAAGCTGCAGCCCCCAGTCAACACTTAAGGAAAGCACTGATTGCATTGTGGGCTGTGTAGGTGCGCGGGGCCTTCATTCAGTCCCTAGGATAGGCCTTGCCTCTTTGCACACACATACGTTTATTTATTTACATATAAATTTTTGTGTTGTCTTTTTTTCATTACCTTTTAGTCCCTTTATCCCCCCTTCCACCAGCAATCACCACACTGTCCATGTCCATGAGTCCTTTTTCCTTTTTGCTCAGTCCCTCCACCCCCTAACCTCCCCCTCTTAGCTGTCATCCTGCTCTCTACCTGTGAGTCTGTTTCTGTTTTGCTTGTTAGTTCCATATGTTCACTAGATTCCACATAGGAGTGAAATCATATGGTATTTCTCTTTCTCTGACTGGCTTATTTCACTCAGCATAATGTTTTCCAGGCCCATCGGTACTGTCGCAAAGGATAAAATTTTCTTCTTTTTTACGGCCGAGTAGAATTCCACTGTGTAAGTGCCCCATAGTTGTTTTGTCCACTCATCTACTGATGGACACTTGGGCTGCTTCCATATCTTGGTGATTGTAAATAATGCTCCAATGAACATAGAGGTGCTTATGTTTTTTCTAATTAGTGTTTTGGGTTCCTTCAGATATATTCCCAGAAGTGGGATTGCTAGGTTGAAAAACAGTTCCATTTTTCATTTTTTGAGATATCTCCATACTGGTTTCCAAAGTGTCTGCACCAGTTTGCATTCTCACCAATAGTGCAAAAGAGTTCCCCCTTTTCCACATATTTATTATTATTATTATTTTTAATCCTCACCTGAGGACATGTTTATTGGTTTCAGAGAGAGAGGAAGGGAGAGAAAGAATGAGCGCTAGAGAGAAACGTCGATCCGTTGTCTCCCATATGTGCCCCGACTAGGACTGAACCCGCAACCCTCTGTTGTACAGGATGATGCTCCAACTGACTGAGCCACCCAGTTAGGGCTGCACACATATATTTATTAATAGTAATAGAACAGTAGCCACAATGGTGAGCGTACTGCTCCAACCTGCAGAAATATATTACCACCGGGATGTTTTTTGCCCCAAAGCACCTGCAGCTCCCAGGAATTTTTACATTGATCTCAGAATTACCCAGAAGGCATTCAGAGAGGACTTTGTAGAGATCACCATTTATACTTATGCTCTAAAGGGCAGGAATAAAGCAAGCAAACAAAGGAAGTCCTTTAGTCATAGTAATATATATTTGAAAAGTATTATAAATTACTAACTGGGGCATCCGTACATTTCAGGCCTTTGAAAAACTCACTCTCCCAAACTCATGATACAGCCCTCTAAAGTCAGCAATGCACATCTTGTACATTCAAAGGAAATGATAATTTGAAGCTAATGCATGGGACTTCTTTCTTCTTTAGAAAAAAGTAGGTAAGGCAGAACTATGTATACCTAGAAATGGTTAAATGAAATAATACTGTAAAGAAAAAGCCCTTGAAGGCAACTTAAAGGTTCCTATCTCGTTCCTTGCCATGTGTTTCTCGCCATAGTCTATGGCCGTGTTCGTGTCGCTTTCCTTGTTAGTTTGCACTGGGCCCGGGCTGGGTGATGGCTTTGCAGATGACTGCAGACACTCAGTAGGGACTTCAGGCCCAACAAAGTGATGTGATGGAGCACATGCGCTCTCTGCCTTTTTCTTAGTCTACTCTCAGCGTGAGGATGCAGGAGCTCCGTCTGCCTCTTCTTGCCCCAGTCATCGTGCTTTCCTAAACTGCTCCAAAAACTACTGCCTGTTGCCCTCAGGTGAAAGCCCAGCTGACCCTGACAAGGCTGTGACGCCCTGTGTGATCTGGCCTTGCTTACTTCTCTGGCCCTGTCCCTTGTCTCTTACCCCCAGACTCCCTTTACCCACACCAATGCCTCAGACTCTGCAAAGGTACCACCCTTCCACCTCCCAGTCATTGTGTGTGCCATTTTCCCTCCTCAAACACTCCTTCCGTCTTCCTTCTCCCAAGTGCCTGCCTTTTCCTACTCGTCCTCAGGAGCCTCTTCCTGAGTCTGGATGAGATGTCCCTCTCCTGAATCCTCTCCTGTACCCTCATAAAACCCATTTTGAAACTTCTGTCACGTGATCTTCTAATTGCCTGTTTATATCCATTCCTCGACAATAAGCCCATTAAGTTAGGGCCCACCTTGGTTTTGTGGCCTGGACCACAATGCAGGGCACAGAGTTGGTGCTCCATAAATACTTGTTCAATGGAGGAACGTGTAGAAAACGGAATGTGGTCTTTGATTAGTTCTGTGTTTGGCTCAGTGTCTGATACTCCAGTCTGACTGTTAGCTGAGGGTAATGTGGATCTGCAGCATTGTCAGATGAAGTCAGGTTGTTAAGGAGTTTGCTTATGCTGAGAACAACACGGAGTTTGTACTTGTAGTTGTCGATTTGGAATCTTCAGTCAGTCATACATGAGCTGCAGTGGTTCGGTTTTTAAAGTGAGTTTCTGCTTATTATTAAATGTAACTAAATCAACGAAAGGAAGATCTCCTTATCGTTTTCGCCTCCCTGTGAAGACATTGTGGTTTGCTTGGTTGTTCCTGAAAGACAGGAGAAGCGATCACAGATCAATTCTAGTTGCTGCCTCTGAAAAAAGAGGAAGATAGATGGGTCTGGCTTTGTGAGGAACCTTTTCTCTCTCTTCCCCTCACTCCTCTCTCTGCCAGTAATGACAAAGCTGAACTGAAGTGCCACTGAGAGTCCAGGTTCTTTCCTGGCTCCGTGTCAGAGAGCATAACATATACATCTAGACTGCTTGGAAATATGGGGGTGGGAAAAAGTAGGTTTACAGTTGTGAATACATGAAACAGTTTATTCTTGTATTATTTATTTGCATTCAACTGTAAACCTACTTTTGCCCGTCCCTGTATACGTGTGTACCTAAGTACATATGCATCTGCCTTTGACCTGATGTGATGGTCCCACATGAAGACCTGTTTCTTTTCTGTGGGGAGGGGGACAGCTAGACTGACGTTTCTCTGCATCTGTCTTGGTTAGTTTACTGGGATATAGCTAACATAGCATGGGATGTGGAGTCTGATCAGTTGGATTCCCTGAACAAATACTGGACACCTATGATGTGTTATGGGGCCAGTCTAGTGCCATTTACTCTGTAACTTTAGAGGACAAATCATTTACCTCTTTAAACCTCCCATGTCTTCACTGTAAAATCAGGACAGTGACATCTACATAGGGTTGCTGTGAGGATGGTAACACGTGCTTTACAGGGCTGCTAAGAGCATCTACTGTATTAATGTTTGCCCATTTCCACCTGACAAACACCTGTTCGTCCTTGATATCTCTCAGTGTAGTTACCCAGCCCTTTCTGACCCCCAGTGGGAGAGGAGGCGCTCCCCTCAGTACTCCACAGCCCCTCATGCAGTCTGCTGGGCACTTCGCTCCCCACCGTAAGCATCGTTTGCTTTGGTGCCTCTACCTGGGCAAGACTCTTCTTGCTGAAGAGCCATATTGTGCCCATCTCTGTAATCCCAGTGCCCAGCACGATATCTAGCACGTGACACTTGATATGTATTTGCGGCTGAATAAATTGAAGAACAAGGTTTGTGAATGACCCACTACCACACATATCATTTTATTGCTATTAGAACTTTGGGCAAGGAAATAGAACAAGAAGAGAGGGCTTTGAGGCTCTGGAAGTTGGAAGAGATCCTGATGTACCAATTCCCATTTTAAGGTTGTAAATGTGTGCTGCGTTTTACCATGGATACTGAGAAACTACCCAAGTCTGTTTGATCAGACATGAAGGTAAAGAAACTCTTTGAGGTCAGGGAGGAAGTCTACCTGTGTGTTTAATCTGGAGGTTAGAAAATGTCTCATTAGTTAACAAAACTACCAGATCTAGGTGGTTGGCAGTGAGAGGCTCATTCTGATCACTTTATGCCTTGTTCTCCACAGTTCACGTGGTGGCTCCTTCTTCCCCTCCCAGAAAGAAGTGTTTCTCCTCTTCTTGAAATTGCCTTTTTTTCTGCTCTGACCAAGCATTTTTGTTGTTGTTATCTATATAAATTAGATCTTTAATGTGGCCCATTAAGACTTTTGGGTTGAAAAGAAATGGTATGTCCATTGTGGGGGCTGTGTGTGTAAAAATCTTCAGCAGTCTGAACGTGTGGGAAATAAGGGGTAAGCACTTCTGGGAAGAGATCATGCCTTGAAGGATTCTTTTTCCCCTCTACCACCTCTTTGGCTGTCAGCACTGAATTCAAAGTACGATCAGGTTGTTTGAAAAGAAACAACCACTTGTAGCAGTTGTGTGCAGTGTTCTAGGTAGAGTAGGTTCTTGGTGCCTGATGAATGAATGAATGAATGAATGAATGAATGAATAGATGGATTGTTGCATTTTTCAGAGCAAACATTTCTGAGTGAAGTTTGGTAATTCTTCCCACAGAATGTCCTTTCATCCCTCCCTAGTTTCTGCAGACTGGGGTGACAGAGTGATCTTTTTTCCTCCTTCCTTTTGGGACTGCCACAGAGTTCACTTAGGGCATGTTCAATGATCTTGCTGTCCCTCCAATCTATAAATAAATACTTTAAAATGGGGCCGTCATGGGCTTTGACTATATTTATTCTTATCACTCTCGTTCTTCTCTCCTCTCCCAGGGAAATGGATTTAGGAAGAATTTTCCCTCATTGGTAACACTCAGTGATTTGTGTCTTTCACAGACCGTGTCTCTCTCCTGGTATCAGAGCTAGAGAAAGGCAGTTTCTCACTTTCAAACGCGCTTGTTCTAGGGTCCGTGAGCGCTCGAGGGGACTGACCGCGCTCCCGTTGGCGTCCATCGTTATGACATCCTCTGGGTTTCACATATCTTCGCATCATATTTCTCCTTTCAAGTTTACAGATCTCTTCCTACTGATTTCATTTTAATTTGACATCATAATGTAGTGGGACCAGCACTTGGCTGGGAATTAGGACTAGCTGTTCCCCTAGATAGGACGCTCGTCCTTCCTGGTTTGTAGTTTTCTCTTCTGTAAAAGTTGAGACATCCAGCTTGATAGTTCTCTGGCAGTAAGGGCATTTTGACCTCTGAAGGCTGAAAAGATACAGGTGGGATTTCAGTTTTCATATCTCGTGCTTTCCGGGAGCATTTTGGTCAGCCCTCTGAGTGATGATTCAAAAAATCTTGTGTTTTCATGAGAACCGAAGGGAACTGGGCTGGCTGCTTCAGATGGAAGCTGCTAGAAGTAGAAATTCCACAGTTGTTGGGAGCAGTCAGTTTATTTCAGGCCTATTGACAGTAAGCTAGACACCAAATTGCAAAATTGACCCATGCACATTATTTAATATCATCAATGTTTACATTTACAAAAAAAATTCTAAGCTACTTTTGATGGTGGAGTATTTTGCTTCCTTTGTATCTTATGGGTGAGAACTCCTTGGCCCCATGGGAGTGGTGCTGTAGCTGGCTTCATCCCGAGTGGTCCATATTACATGTCCAGCTGGGACAGGGACTGCGTTAGGGTGGCATCCTGGTAGAATTTGACTTGATCCAAACACTTTGATTTTCTTGCAGCCAAGGATTAACTTCTTCCATTGAAGACTCATGTGAGGGGCGGAACAGATAGCAAAGTGCTTGTGAGAATGATGGACTATCCTTATTTCACCTTCCAGCAGCAAAATGATCTGCCTGGAAACTAATTAGAACATTTCCCCAATGGTGTTGATGATCTGTTTCTCCTCCCGGCTATAATTTGAACACCCCTGTGGTCTCCTAGCCAATTGTACCACGTGTCAGGGCCTCACTGTGAAGCAGCTGCGCATCTTCCCATCTTTCTAGCCTGCCTCCCTCGAGGAGAAGAATGCCGAGAAAGGTTTGTTCCTTCACATGAACCTCAGACCTCTTATTTCAGGTTTGTTGTTTTAAAAGATTGTTGTTGTTTTTTAATCCTTCATGATGTTCATTACTTTCTGCTTTTCAAAATCTTCTTTCCTTTTGGGTCCTAGAGTGGACAAGGAAAATGGCATCTTCTTTAATATCAAGCATAAAGTGTTGGGCGACTTTAAGGCCCTCCAGGACTGGTCCACACTCTCTGGCAGCACAGGAACAAGATGACCTTACTCTGGAAGCCCACTAGGCCAGCCTGTCTTCTCTGCATCCCACTGGGCCTAGACTTAATTTCTGTCTAATATGACTGATGTACTTGCCACATGGAGAGAGGATAAGGATGCTCTTTGTCATGCCAAGGTAGCTGTGAGCCACATGCGTCTGGGTCCCAGAGTGGCTGAAAGCACCATTGAGTCCATTGGGATTTTTTTTTTTAGGATAATTTTTGTTGGGTTCATATCATGAGCAGCAGACACAACCCCACTTATTCTTTCTGTCATAATGTGCTAAGGATTTGGGTTCTGTGGCCTTATACAGTCATTAACATAGTTCAAGTTATTTATTAACACTCTTGAGGAAATTTTGTGCCCCTTTCTAGTGGGTTTCTTGTATTTTTTTTATTATGAGCCACAAAGTTCATAGACTTGTGTGGGATAATGCAGAAACTCAGGTGCGAGACTGAAGTGAGGAATGAAGGTTTCTGACTGTAAGTGTAATGCTCATTTTCGTCCCCCGCTAAAGGCCACAGTTCAGTGAGTGTCTAAATGGCATATTTTTTTTACACTTTGATTGTCAAAGCGAATATTTTTAATTTTGAGATTCTGCCTTGATGAGATTTAGTAATTCCTACTAGACATACACTCGTAATGTTTGCTGGAATTTCTACAAGACCGCTTTGATCCCACATGGCATGGGTGCCTCATAGACTTAGCCCAACTTTCCAAACTCATACCTCCATTATAGATAAGGTATTTAAGTTGTAACGCAACTAAGATAAACTAAACCTGTAAAAAGAACTCTGATAAATGAGTTTATTCATTTTTTTCTTGAGAAATTTACTTAGGAATTTATTAATGCTTTCATTGATTTACTGTTAGCCACGATGTGTATACCACTAGGCTGTATTACTTTCTAATTTATGTGTAGGTTCAGCCTACTAGGAATGGAAAGAGGGACGGGGTCTTCAGCTCTCCCTTAAGACTACTTTGTAAGTCTGTTGCTTTCTGTAACTCTCATGTCTTCAGTAACAGAGGGCAAACTGTGAGCCTGAATTTAAAGTTTGTCTTCCTAAGAATGTCATCAGAATGTAACTCAAAAACAAATTGCCCAGTGAGAAATTCCCTAAAGAATTGTTACTTTTTTTCTTATGTTACCGGTTTTCTTGTGGGAATTCATACAATAGTATGTACTTCCTAAAGTTGCCTCCCAAACTTCCCTACTTAGCTCCTTTTTGGGAAGATGTATTCCTTTAATTACTGTATGAGCATGTGCATAAAAACAAAAGCCTGACCTTCCTAAACACTGTGTTATAAGGTTAATTCCACAGATGCGTGTTGCCACGTGGATAGAGGATAAGGAGGGTCATTTACCCCAGACGTTGACAACTGAGTCAAAAGTGATTCAAGGGAGTTGGCCCTGCATATAGTAAGTTTTAGGAACTCCATGACCAGTTCACGTCACTTATTTTTCCCTTGATATTTGCACAAGATGAAAGTAAACATCACATGTACATCTAGAAGTTCTTTCAAAAAGTGCAAAATAATATAAATGATGAAGCATTTTTTCCTTAGGGGTAGATAAATTTGTGTGTTACAGATGCTACTAATCTGTGGCATGCTTTGAGTCATCACTAATTTGATAAACTGAGTGACCACCTAGATTTATGTATGTAGCTTTTTAAAGATCTGTTTTTGTTTTTTCTTTTGAAATTTTAGTTAGAGAGACATTCTTGCTCCTAAAATCAAATATTCAGTTAAATATGTGGACTATTACCTGTTCCATTTTTTCATTTAGTTTTTAGGATTTTATTAGAAAATTTCCACACATGCTCAGAAGTAAAGAGAACAGTATAATGAACTATATATATTCATCACCGACTGTCAACAATTTCAATTAACACGTGATCAATCTTGTTCTATCTGTAACCCACTGCACTTCTCACTATTTTCCCACTTATTATTTTGAAGTATAAGTCCCTCACATAATTTCATCAATAAATACCTAAGTATATGCCTGAAATGTCATTATCACACCTAACAAAGCTAATAGTAGTCCTTCATATTATCTAATTAATATCTGGAATTCAAACATACCTAGTGTTGGAGGCACTGAGGATACCGCCTTTAAAAGAAAGGCCTAAAAGGTTTTGATACCCACTGGCCACTGTTCTCATGTGAGGAGACCTGCAAAAAAATAAATAAAATAAAAACAAAATCATTTCTGCTAATGATAGGAAGGAGTATGACCCAGGTGAGGGTGGCTGTTCCAGGTAGGGTGGTTGGGGAAGTCCTGAGGAGGGCCGGTCAGGGGAGCTGAGAGCGGAGGAAGAGAAGGAGCTGGGAACAGCTTCCGGGCACTGGGAGAGACTTGCCAGGGCACTAAGAGTTTGGTGGGCTTGAGGAGAGTCATCTAAACAAGGAGATTTTTTTTTTCTTTTACTATTAATGTTGAGTGTAGTTATAGTCATCTGGAATGTGTAACTTCTGAGCATCTAACTTTACAGCAGGGTAAATAGAACCATTAAAAATGCACTGATGCTGAACTTTGTGAGGATTTGTTTATCAGCTCTGCTTAATTGCCCCTGGACATTCCAGGAAAAAAATGACGCTGAAAATTTAGGCTACTTAAAGACCCTTAGAAATACGCAAACTCCTAAGGGCACAGAACCTTATCTGTGTAATAACAGAGCTCTAATTTCTGTAGGGCAGGTTCCCTCTTGAGATTTTGGGCACTTCCCGATTTTTTCTGAGTAAAATAAAAGTGACAACTTCTTTCATTTTTCCCTATGACTTTTTAATACTTCTTCTTCTCTGAGTAAAAACCAAGAAGTGGGAAGTGAATGTATAGAAACCAGCAGTATGCGCACACACACATGTGCATTTTCACGTGTGCATGGATATACGCGTGTGGCTGATGGGAAGGGAGGAGAGACCGCTTAGAGAAAACAGCCTGTCAGATTTGATTTAAATGTAATGTTAGACTGCACTCTCGTTCTAATCTTTTTTTGTAACGAAGATAGAATGGGGTATGATGTTCACGAGATTGAATAAAAGTGGGTGATTTCAGCCTTGCTCTTCTCAGCCGTTAAAAGAAGAATCTGAAAGAAGCGGTCCTTACTCACACACACAGAGAGCTCTTCAGCCTGTCTTCAACGCAGCCAGCCACAGTCAGACTAAACATTGGTGGACATTTCATTTAGTCCATGCTGGAGATATTTGTTGATTCACATATTTTCCTTTTTACAAGGAAATCTTCAAGGTCCCTAATTCACTGGATTTCATCCAAAGTAAAATTCCATTGTGTTGTAAAACAGCTTAAAATGTTATCTTTGCTTTAACCTAGAAAGTTCTGTCACCGTCACTTCTGAAAAAGGTTCAGGGCTTTTAGGCCTAACAATCAGCTACATTAACGTCTGTGGATAGTTGTGCAATTTTAATGAAATTATTACTCTTACAACTTTGTCTTCTTCATCTGCCAAATATCAATGCCCTTGTGTTCACAGGGCCTGACTTTGGTATTTTTCGTCCTGTATGTGGGACACCAGTAGGTGGGCTGGAGAGTTAATGGTAGATTCAGTTTGTCTTTATTTATTGCTCAACCCCTCTTCAGGGGCTGGAGCTGTCAAAGGCGGACTAGGAAGTCATTGTTTACACCTGTCAGGAATGCACTGTTTTCTTTTTTATGAGCTTTTATGCCTTTCGGAGACCATTCTGCCTACCCTGACTGTCAGAAAAGGTCTGGGATATTTTTGGAGTGTACAGGGATTGCATCTCAACAACTTAGTCTGCTGTGATCCTCAGTGCTTTCTGGACTCTGCTTTCTTAAAATTGAAGTTTCTTAGGCATTAATTTTTTCAATAAGAAAATGGGTGGAAACATCCCTCGGAGTTACCACTCATTTAGTCAAGATCACTGAGTGTGCGAAATGAATTCATTAAGTGAGCTAATGTATGTGAAGGACTTAGCGCAACTGTGGCCAAACTAGAGCTCAGGAAGAATTCTTTTGTTGTAGTTAATAGCAGGCATTTATCGTGCCCCTGCATTTAAGACACTTTCAAGTATTATAGGGAAAGGAAAGCACGTGAGCTATAGTTTTTACCTTTAAGGAACTTGTAGCCTAATTGAGATAAGATATATGTATAAGGAGACAAGTGGTATGGAAAGACCAATATGTAATCAATGCCAAGTGCAAATGTGTGCTAAAGGGGTTTAAAAGAGGGAGAGAGTTCATTGCAACTAGAATAATGGTAATAACAGCAGCCAGATAATGACTAAGCACATGTTGAGTGCTTACCATGTACAAGGAAGGTACTATTCTAGATTTTACAGATGGCTACTCGTTTAATCTTCATGTCAGCCATGTGGTAGGCATTTCTATTATTATTTTTCTTTTAAAAATCAGGAAGCTGAGGCAGGGTTTGCTGATTGCCCAGGGTCACATGCTAAGGAAACGGTGGAGCCACCATTAGCTTCTGGGCTGCCAGACTGCAGAACCACAGTCTCACCCATTCCAGGGTGGTCTAGGAAAGCCTGAGTGAAGCGGGGGACCCAACCTTTTGGACAAAAGACCCATACCACCTCACAGAGGCTGCTGGTACAGACAGGGAAGAATGAAAGGTGAGGTTTCAGGGTCGCATTGAAAAGGCCTTCAGTGCAGGTTCAACGCATTGGGACCCAATGAGGAAGGCAGTGGAGAACCAGTGAATGAACTGACCAAGAAGGGAGCATGTACCCAACAATCTGGGAGGATGGATCTCACAGAGGAACGTGGAAGGGGTTGCAGGGCAACCATAGTGGTTCAAGTATGGACTTCTTAATCATTCCTGCTTTAGCCTTGTGGCTGTCCAGTGGTTTGTCTCATTGTCTCATGTTCCATTAGCCCTTTCTCCCTTAGCTTTGTGGGATCAAAAACTACAAAATCTTAGTCAGCAGACAGTATTGAGCTCACTGTCCCACTAGTCTTCCCAACAACTCACACTAGGCCTACGTGCCAGTGTGTAACCTGCCTTCTCAGATGGAAGAACGTAAATCCACATGGTGCCATTCCCCCTCGGGGGTCCCTTTACTATTCTCTTGATTTGGGGCCAAAGAATTCAAAACCACATTTCAGAGCCACTTTGGAAACTCAGAAGGAGAATGGTGGTTCGAAGAGACTCTTGCAGAAGAACCAAAGCCCCAGCTGTCCCTGGAGGCTTGGCACTGGGTCCCCAGGGGCTAATTAGAAGAATCCTTTGTGATCACCTGGTTAAGACTGCATATGTTTAGAGAGCATGGTTAGTGGGAGTAACCGCAAATTTCTGCTCCCTGCTGGTTAATCTAGGGTTTAAATACAGGCTCCAAAATAAAGTGGAAGCGGTGGTAGCTGGAAAGGCAAACCAAGCCTAACAAGAAATGACATGGGGCTCCTGAAAACGTGGGAAGGACTGGGAACAAAGGTTACTTACTACATCTATAACTCTTTTTAGACAAAGAAAGTATGTGATTAAGAAATGTTTTGGCAAGATCTCACCAAGATTATTTACTGGGAAGGAGGCCCAGGACTCAGTCAGGCAGGAAAATGTGGAGTGTTTTGCTGGGGTTGAGGAAGAAGAATAAAGTGGGGGGCTTTTGGGGGCGGGGAGAGTACTATAACATGGTTTTGTGCTTTGAAGGACCCCAGCAAAAGCTGAAATAAATAGAGGAAGGGGCCGGCTTGAAATTTAGAGACCAGACTGCGGTGAAGGTGAAAAGGGGTACAGCTCAAACCTTAATGCTTCTCGTTAGTCATGATTTGACTATTTGAAGACACGACACAGTACTTTGACTTTCTGTTTTGTTTTATTTTATTTTCAACCACGGCTAGCTCCTCTCCAGTCTTCACAAGGAAGAAAACTTGATTGTTTGTAGTCATGCTGGCATAAAAATGTCCATAGTTATGCCAACGGGCAGGCTTAGGTGAGCAGAAAAAATTTCCCTTTCTGGTTCCAACGTTTCACTCCCTAGCTTTTTATAAAAGAGAAAATAAACTGCCATCAGCTGAAATTTCAGGTCAGGGGCTTGGTTTGAGGGTGTTTGGAGAAGTAGGAGCTCTTTGCCATGTCTTTTGTGGACATTGGACATGGTTCAGTGTCCTGGCTGGCCACGTTTCCCCCAGGGCACATTCTCTCCAGAATCATTTGTCTCCCACCAGGAGACTCTTCTCTCCCTCCCCTTTGTCTGTCTTCCAGACATCCGTGGCACACTTTCTCCAGGGCATGTGGTCCGAACCATCCAGAGAAAGCTTTGTCTGCTTGGTATGACTTCCAGAAGAAGATAGAATTGATTGATTTTCATTCGCAAATATAGTGATGTTCTTGCCAGAAGCTCTGTATACTCAATGTCACAGCATAAATTCATGATGCAATTTGAAAAGGGTCAGAATATAGGAAGATGAGATTAATGCTGGTCCACGAGTCTGTGGTGCTGGGGTAATCAACGTGTATCTAGTGTTCTCCAGAGCTCAAGTTTCTCCAGCAAATGCCAGAAGGAAAAAGAGGGCTCCGTGGATTGATACTGGGATGCGTGGATGCCCATTTTTTGCCTCCTTTCTGTTGGTAATCGAGATGTAGACTGGCTGGTAGAAGTCAGTCAGTGGCAGAATGTGGCATGAGCTGTCCGCTCCACACCCTCCTCACTCCCTGAAAGGGTACCTGTTCATTTTGTATAGATTCAGGCATCATGTTATAACATTCTTATAACTTCATTTTTTGGTTTTGCTATTGGACTTTATATGCCAAGAATTGGATTAATTATATAATCCTTACTTTATGAAACATTTTCTTCATATTTTTTACTTATTCAAAATAAGCAACCATAAATCCATTCCCTAAAACAAAGGCTAGGACCTTGAAAATAACCTGTATCAGACCAGATGATGGTCCTCCCACATCTTATCCTGCCCCCTTCCCTGCCCAAGGTAACCATCATCTGAATCCTGTGTCCATTATTCTCTTACTTCCCTTTCTACATGCTTTCACCTAAACGTAGTCCTAAAATGGACTACATATAAACATAAAACACACACGCAAAAGGTATGCACCTACCTGTACAGGTGTATATTGTAGCTTAACTTTGTAAGAAAGATATCAGACTATATATAATCTTTTGGGACTTCCTTTTTTATTTAATGTGTTTACTGCTGTTGTTCACCTCTATTGCTACATGTCATCATTGCAGTTCATTTGCTTCATCTGCTGTATAATGTTCCCTTGTGCGATTATACTCAGTTTTTTCATTCACCCTGCCGTAGTGGACATCATGCAGGTTGGTGCTAGGATTCCAGCTACAGCAAACATGTTTGCTACAAATATGCTTGTGCATGTAGTCAGTTGTGCATGTGACCTCATGGTTTGGAAACCAGCGATACAGTGCCCTGGGCCAGAGGAACATTGGTGAGAAGCATGATGAAGATAAATCCTCAGTGCTTTTTGTTTCAGCTGGGGTGAAGAAGTAGCATGAAAACTTCACAGGAGACAAGACACCATCTTGTTTTTATAAGGCTTGTTCCTCCTCCATCTCCCAGTCCTGCCCAGTGCTTGGGACAGTTCTGGGCACACAGGAAGCTCTTTCTTTATACATGGCTTCAGGGTAGTTAATGCTTGTTGACTTCATCTTACTTTGAACTCTTTGAAGGTAAGACCATGTTCCCTATGAGACCCGTCTTTTCTGTGCTTCCATATGTCTAATTGGGTCAGTTCTTTGAATTAGATTAGGTAGTACCTACCATGAGCTAGGCAGATGTCATTTTAACACAGCATAGTTCTTGCCCTTAAAGAACTTGCTATCTAGTGGGGAGAGGGTTGTGCAAATTGAGAATCATAATGAGTCATGCTGTGTGCTATGACACTTAGATCATAGAGAAAGAGTGCTTACCTTCCCCTGGGAGAGAAGACTCCTTGGGATTGGAGGGGGAGAACATGGTAGACCTGATATTCGGAGAATGAGTAAGAATTCACAAGGTAGATTAGGGAGGTGGACGGGGTAGACTATCTCAGGGAAGTTAGAGGCATACAAAAGCATGGCATATTCAGGCCCTGGCAATTGGTTGGTTTTGACTAGAACATGCCGTGCATGCCATGAAATGGAGGCAGATGAGAAATCAAATGTGCTTGTGTTTTTGTGAGTCTCTTCAGTTTTGAGGATTGCAGATAGACCAAAGTCCTTTTCACTTATTCCAAACCTCCATCCCACTACTGGTCATATGGGTCCCTAGTACTTAGTGGCAAATCTGACTGACCCTTCCCCTTCATGGCATATCCAGGAGGCTAAGAAGGCAGGCTTGACCAGGTACCTAGAGCAGGGGGAAGATCCCGATGACCTCTGGTCTTTGTCAGCCTGTTTGCTTGGATAGTAGACTTCAGTCTGTGGTCATGGAGTAGTGTTTTTCTCTCCCAGGACTAGGCCAAGCTAACTTCACTGCAGGGTCAGAAAAGGTTCACGCTGGGAAAAGTGCACCTCCTACTTCTGGTGTCTCTCAGCTGTAGTGCTCTCTCTCTCTGCCATGTCTCTGCCCCCCAGCTGCTTTCTAGCGATGAAGCACTGGGGCGGGGGGGGGGGGGCTACAAGGATGATGGTGTCACCCGCACCATCCCTGACCATCTGTTCTCAGACACTCTGTGGCTGGCAGAGGGAACCACGATTTTGGGGAAGAGTACCAAGGGGGCTGGTGGACAGCAGGCGTCTCTCTTTTCAGAGAAAACTGTTAGTCCTCTGTGGCCAATTCTCCCTCTAACTAGAGAGATTACACAGCTCCGCACACGCAAACACACACACTTGGGAAGATCAGATGGAGTTATACCAAATAAGTTTTTTTTGGAATGGATGGAGGTAGAGAAACACATTTTATCATGCCACAGCATAATATAGTGTTATATTTTGGATGACTTTTTCAAGCCTTTATTTTAGGTTTGTCTTACTAGAGGTCTAACTTCTCTGTACCCTTGTACCTACCTTGCACGGCGGTTCAGAACACAGCCCTTAAGTTTGATAGACCTGCCCGTCTTTGAACGCTGCCACTTTTTAGCTCTGGAACTTTTGGCGTATTACTTAACCTCTAAGGCTGAGTTTCCTCAGCTAAAAACTGGGCCATAATACTTACCTCTTATACTGGGTTATTGTCAGGGTCATATTAGGTGTAATGCATGTGAAATATTTTACAATAGCTTTTTCTAGAGTCAGTTTGACCATCTTGAAACCAAATGGGCTATTTTCTGTAATGCCTAATCGTTTTTAATATCAGATGTTAAATAGGGTGATGGGGATATACAGACCAGGCACCTCTCTGCCTAAACATGGCTCTTCCACTTTTAAAACAGTGCTTTATAAAACCTCCTTCCCTGCAAAACTGTCCCAGTGAAAACTGTTTTTCCACCCGGTTACGGTGTCTGTGTTTGTCACAGCCTTCTCTCTGCTTTCATGTCTTTAGCTCAGCAGAGTCATCATCATTTGTCTGCACGTACTTTCACGTGTGTTCCTTCCATCTCTCTCTAAAAGACAGAGCCCGCTGGTGTGTGGAATAAGAGGTTTCTTTCTCCTTGGACATGGCCTTTTTCCTGTCCTCGAAAACCTAGGAGAGAATTTGGCTTGACATTCATTGTGTGTTGTTCTAGTACAGTTCTTTTGTTCCCTTAGTTCATCCTGTGATTTAAAAACATTAATTGGGGCAGTGTTCATGTAAGGGTAGTCTATGTCCCTTAGTGTGTGTCCTCTATAACTCCTGGGCGCTGATTTGTCCTGAAATCTGCGGAAGGATGCTTACAAGACAGGCCCATTGGAAACATTTAATTTTCTGGCATGTCAGACTGATCTGTCATGAACTGAAGGTATATTGTCCTTCCTTTTTATGATATTAACAAATGTAGCCCAAGTTCAAAGGACTCTTAAGAAAGTTACTGTAGTATGAACAGATTCCTAATGAGTTGAATTAGAGATTTCGCCACCTTATGTAAATAGCATTTTGAGAGATCAATAATGAAGTGGAGGGTGTGGGCGGACAGGGGTAGAAGAGCGTGGAGAGCGTTGGGGAGAGGAATGATGCCAGGAAGGAAGGGGACAGCAGCCACCAAGGCCGTGGCCTTGAAGCAGGTGGAATCCTTTGCTCAGATGTTGGAACTCTTCCCGCCAGGCGCTAGTGTTTGCCCCGGGTTCTGTCTGCTCTCCCTGGATTCTGGGTCACCCCACTGAAGTAAATTGTGTTACACGCCTGTCCAGGGGACTGCAATGGAGAGAATACTAATGGTGCAAGCTAGAGGGAGAGGGACTAGTCACTCAGTGAGAGTCAAGACCAGCTGCGCTGTCTTTTCTCAACTACATTTCTCATCTCGTAGTTCTGCTAAAATGTGCAGGAGGATTTTGAGGCGTTTCCAGCTCTCACCTTCATGCTGTCCTTAGCTAGTAACCAGGTAGAGGGTGTTCGTGTCCTCCTGGCACCTCCTCCTCATCACTCTTCCTTCAGTGCTAGAGCCTTGAGGCATCTTCAGGATTGTGAGGAACCTCAGCCATTCCCTTTGACCTCTGACCTGGCCAGTGGCCCAAGGAGCTTTGGGGTCTTGTGGTCAGCAGCCCTGAGCATGTTCAGTTGCCTTCTCCACGTTACTAGTGATCATCTTTCTTCTTCCTAAGCAATGACTCATGGAATGTTAGGAGGGGCTTTGTAGGTTTGTACCCTAACTGCTTCGTTTTAGGGGCGAGGACTCCTGAGGCCTGGGAAGGTGAGCTGACCGGCCTTCAGAAACACGTCTTGGTTAGCGGCAGAGCTAGGACCAGAACGCGAGCTTCTACTGTTCACGATGCCCTTGCTCTCTTCCACTCCCCAGGGTCAGGCCTAAAGACCCACTCTGATGTTTTTATCTGATGAACCTCCATAAAGTTTCTGTAAAACCCAGTTTTAAACCTATTTTTTAAATTAAGAACATGTTAGTCTTAGTCTTATAATAAGCAGAGAAAATAAAGTTATTTTAAAGAGGTTAATAGGAGGACAGTCAGAGTTCCACTCGCTCTTTCGCGTTGCATTCTGGGAAAGACACAGTAAGGGGAGGGGCTTGAGCCCGGGCTCTGCAGCCAGCACTCCGGTGCGCCTGGTCCACATCTGGTCTCTACTGAAGTGACACCTTATTCGTGAGGTCTTCACGGGCCACTGTTGTCAAAATAAAAACTACCAGCCTCCTCCAAACAGCCCTTTTGTGGTCCCGTCACTGCTTTGTTTTTTTGTCTTGGACTCCTCACTGTCTGACAAGAGAGGGTCTGATACTACTTGTTTTTTTGCTTAATATTTCTCTCCTTTGTCCATTATGTAAACTCCGTGGGAACAGGGATGTTTGTTTTTTGTTCATCGATGTGCTCCAGCACCCAGGGCAGTGCCTAGAACACAGTAGGTGGATATTTATTGAAACAATGACTGCATGAACTTAGGGCAAGTAACAGCTTTTCTTGTGCTTAGTTTTCTTGGGAGTAAAATAAGAACTAAACACAGAGCCCACCCCGTCAAGTTGCATTGAGAACTGAGGGAGGTCATCCATATAAAGCACTTTAAAATCAGCCTGGCACATAGTAAATGCTCAGTAAAAGTTCCCTGTTACCACAATAATTACTAAACTTTGACCTCCTCACTAGACTGTAAACTCCTTGAGGGCAGAGACTGTTTTATACACCGTCTTTTCATTCCGGGTAGTGATGTGGCTAACACATGAGTGATATTCAGCGTTTGTTGAGTAGATAAATAAAATAAATCATAGAGAAATGTGGGCAGTACCTCTGTAAATATTTGTTGAGTTTGAATGAATAGGTTTCCTTCCTGTCTTTTCCCCCAAGTTGGTGAATCCACATGGAATAGTGTGACTCTGTTGTGCCTTAGCTCGTTACTTCAGCACCGGGGCAGATAATTTATTTTTGTTGCCATGACTTGGCTGAAATCTCCTGGGGATTGATTGACAGCCATGGCAGAAACTTCATGGGTGATGGACGTCACCCCAGCCTGTATGACCTCAAGTAGTTACTTGAGATCTCCTCCATTCATAGTTGGTACTTCACAGAAATGCGCCACTGGCCAAGGGGGTACTTAGCAGAAGCTGCAGTTATCTGAACAGACAGGTGCAGGAAAAGATGAAGAGAGAAATGTACTCTTCCTCTCTGTTCTCAAGAAGAGTTAAAGGTGCTAAAATGATCCAGCTTTTAAACTTGAGCCAGTCATTTGAATTCCACGGACCTCCCAGTTTTTCTGGTAAAATTTGAGAGTAGGACTAGGTGATTTCCAAGGAACTATCTTACTTTTTAAATTTCCTGCTTCTGTGGAAAATGTTTAAGAGGGCCCCAGACTGATGAAGAATGAAAGGGCAGAATTTTAAGTGGAGCTACTGATAAACTAGAAGGGGATGTCACTGTGGGAGCCCTGAACAAGTGGCTCAAGGACATTAGTGTCTGTTTGTGAGAGGAACTGGAAAATTGTAGTATTTAAATAGGAAATGAACTCAGAGCCCACATCTTGACCTCCTGGTTTGGACCAGTTGATTTAACTTGAACTAAGTTGCATGTTCACTGTCCAATCTGGGCGTCTGATTTGTGAACCTTTCCCATAACTAAGTCCCAAGAGATTTCCCATCATGCCCATAAGGTAATTCAGTTTGGCAAGAGAACTTGGACCTTGACAAAATCTCTTGCCCAATTTGGTTTCCAGAAAGGCTGACTTACCTAATCTGAAAATAAGTTGAAAACAAAATGTTTGGTTGTTACTTGTTTGATGAAATGCTACAGAAAACTATAACCCCCCCCCCCCACACACACCCCCATACTTCATTACTATGGAGAAGATTGTTACCATTTGCTTCTAAATACCTGTCCTTGGTTTACTGTCCTCCCCTGACATAGTGTTCCAATAAGGCTAAGTCACTACAGCAGTAACACTAAACCATAGGAATGTTGTGTGTATGTGTATTTGTGTGGGGGTGTATTTTGTACCATGAGTATCTGCCTGCATTCTCAAACTCCACATTAATGTTATTTTCTGTTGCTGCATAAAAAATTACTGCACACTTAGTCATTTATACCAACACACATTTGCTATCTCACAGTTTCTGTGGGTTGTGAATCTGGAAACAGCTTATGTGGGTCATCCACTTAGGACCTCACAGGACTACAAGTAGTGTGTCAGCCAGGGCTGTGGTCTCATCTGAGGCTTGATTGGGGGGAAAACTCCACTTTTGTTGGCAGAGGATTTCAATTTCTTGTTAGGTGTTGGCAAGAGGCTGCCATCAGCTTCTTACCATGTGGGCCCCTCAACACAGCAGCCCACACATGGTGGCTTGCCCCTTCAAAACTAGCAAGCAAGTTTAATATTTTCCTGTAGCTGAAGTTTTTTTATGGAAGTGACTTCAGTTTTCCCCCTGTTATCCTTGCAAGGTAAGATAGAACTAGGGAGAACCAAAGAGCTTCAAAAAAGCTGAGGGAAATGTGTAAGGTTGCAAAGCAGCCAGTGGTTGCTTTGGAATAAGGATACAAACTGATTAATAACAAAAACTAACATTTCCTCAATATTTATTATATACCAGGTACTGTGTGAAGAGCTTTATGTCAGTCACGACATCCTCATTCAGTTCTCAGTACATTACTCTCAGTTAGGTATTGCTATTATTAAACTATTTAACAGGTGGTGGAGTTGGGGAGTAGAGCGGTTCTGTAACCTGCCCAAGGGTTGCCATCGGGAAGTGCCCAGCTGTGAACACAGGCAGGCAGATTCTAGAAGCCACTGTCCTCCTACTGCGAAAGTCTGCCCTGAGGACATAATGCTACCCTGTGTTCAGAATTCTCCTCTCTTTCGTCCGGCACTTAAATCAGTCAAGCATTCCAAAGGGACCATTGTAATAGGTTGCTCTTCTCCAGATGTGCTCATACAATGGAGGAGCAATGTTCGTTGCCTTCTCCCTGAACCAAGCCTTCTCATTTTCCTGGAGACATACGGGACAAATGGAAGGAACCAGACTTTAGTGGGATTTGCATGTATTAACACTTCTGTTGCATGTACATCTAGAAAAATTAAAATTACAAGCTCCTCAAAGAATACAGCTTATTTTAACTTCTTTAAAATGTTTGTTTTGATTGGGCATTATGCCTCTCATTATTTTATAAAAGGACAAATAATCCAGAAAAGGCAAACTAGGTCTGTTTGATGTAGATGGATCTTGTTGAGTGAGAGGTGTACAAGACTGGATTTGAGAATCAGAAACTGAAATTTGAGAGTAAAATGGTCTCTGTTTCTGTGTGTGTTTCTTCTGTATTTCTGGAAACCTTGTTATCTTGCAGAATACTTTAGCATCTATAAATACGGAGGAGAAATGGAATACAGACAAGGTTTGTTGATTATTGAGCTTTTTCGTGGGGAGCAGGGTAAAGCAGCTGCAGACAGAGGTCGAGAGGATAGAAAAAAGTGCCCTCCGGGGTTGGGCCCAGCCAAACATCTGAAAGTGCCGCAGCCATCCTCGGTGGTACAGGGTATGGAGGGTGGAGGCATCCTCCAGCTGGAAGGACCCTCGGGCGTACCGAGTGCCCCTCTTCATTTGCCAGCGGGGATGCCAAGGTTATCATTCCAGCTTCCTTCATTCAATGCTTACGAATTTGCCTTCCCTGAACTCATGTTGGAAATCTTTCTTGAACTTATCATTGTTGTTTCTCCCATGCTACATTTGTATTTCTTCTGCTCAACCTCCATCCAACTCAGCGTAGTACTGTGGTTATTGGGGTGTGTCTCGTTCGCCCCAGGCCACCGTGGACTCTTTTAATTAACTTTGATCTCCTTTCAGAGCCTCGCATGAGGCCTGACATATCAGAGGTGCTGGGTGTATACAGTGGCCCCTCTCTTATCTGCCCTTTCACTTTCCATGGTTTCTGTTACCCGCGGTCAACTGCGGTCCAACATTAGTAAGTGGAAAATTCCAGATATTTTGAGAGAGAGAGACGACATTCATGTAACTCTTTGTTATGTTGTGACAATTGTTCTATTTTATTGTTGTTAAGCTCTTACTGTGCCTAATTTATAAGTTAAACCTCATCATAAGTATCATAAGTACGTGTAGGAAAAAGCATAGTATACATAGTGTTCAGTACTACCTGGGGTTTGGGCCTTTACAGGGGGTCTTGGAACATGCCCTCTGTGGAGCAGGGAAGGGCACTGTATTGGCTGAATTGAATGAAAAGTGTTTGAATGCAGTTTGTACACTCGATCCTGCGGTGGGGCCATCAGTTCTAAAACCCCTGTTGTGAGGCTCTGAGGGGATCCCTCCTTCCAGGAATCTGAGAGTTGGTGAGCAAACTGAAATCCACTCTGTCACTGTTTTTCATGCTCCTATGTGTGTTTTTTTTTTAATTTTTGCGGGGGAAGGGGCTCTCAGTTATTGTGTTTTTTTCTACTTTAAAAAATTATGGTTAAAATATATAACAAAATTTACCATTTTAACCATTTTTTTAAATCCTCACCCAAGGACATGCTCATTGATTTTAGAAAGGAGGGTGGGGGGCGGGGAGAGAGAAAGAGAAGGAGAGAGAGAAATCCATGTGGGAGAGAAACATTGGTCAGCCGCACCCCACACACACCTTGACCGGGGACTGAGCCCCCAGCCTAGGTATGTGCCTTGACGGGGGGTCGGACCCACAACTTTTTGGCGTATGGGACAGTGCTCCAACCAACTGAACCACCCGGCCAGGGCACCATTTTAACCATTTTTATCTGTGCAGTTCCTGTCACCAGGCACGTTCACATTGCTGTACAGCCACAACCACTGCCCATCTCCAGAACTCTTTCATCGTCCCCATTTGAAGCTCTGTGCTCATTAAATAGCAATGCCCTCTTTCCCCTTCCTTCCAGTCCCTGGTAACCACTCTTCTACTTTCTGTTTCTATCAATGTGACTGCTTTAGGTACCTATATACGTGGAATTATATAATATTTGTCCTTTTGTTACCAGCTTATTTCACTTAGCCTAATGTTTCAAGGTTCATCCATGCTAGAGCCTGTGTGAGAATTTCAGTCCTCTTTAAGTAAGCCATGCCATTCTCTTTTAGGAGTTAAGAGTTTCAGTGTTTTTAGTTTTTGTAGCCAGAGGTAGATCTTTCTCCCAGATGGATCCTTGGCCTTTCTCTGGGATGAAGTTTCCCAGGGCATGCCCAGTCTTCCTGAGTAGTATTCTTTGGGGTGGCCGAGTAGCAAAACTGAGGCAGTTCACGTCAGTGCAACAAATGAGCACCTTCTGTGTGTCAGGGGCTCTGCCTAAGAACAGAGATGACACAGTCCTGTGACGGAGTGGACTGTACACTCGGCTGACTACAGGGCTGTGTGCTAAGTGCGAGGAGCCAGCGGGGCGGGGACTGTGAGGGAAATGTAGGAGAGGTTCAAAGAGGAGGTCGTCTTTCAGATGGGCTGAGAAGGAAGGGATGGCATTCCATGAATAGCCTGAACTAAGGCAAGTGAAACAACAACATGTGGACGTTGGAAGCACAGCAAGGAGCAGTGCTGTGGGTGTAGAAGGCACAGGGCGGGGCGGAGGAGTGGTGGGGAGCAATAGGCGCTGGAACTCGTGCTGAGGGGTTTGGGTCACGCATTTAAAGCGATGCAATTTGATCTGTGCGTTGGGAGGGAGGTAGATGGATCAGAGTAGGAGTGCTGGAGACTGGAGGGGTGTGTGTGTGTGTGTGTTTGTGGGGGTTGTGGAGAGGCAGCGTGGTTGCAACATTTTAAGCAATAGATGATGAGGGCCTGAACCAAGGCAGCCACAGACCAGTTTGCTCATGGTCAGTATCATCAGGTGTGTTGACCACAGAGTTCATCGGACCACGCCCACCCAGCCGGCTTTTTTATGTACAGAAATTCTTATAATTTCAGCTCCAGTGTAGAGTTCCATTTTTGTACAATTTCCATCATGTCTCTCCTTATTGTAACCATGGTGGCAAGGAGAAATTGATTTATAAAGGACAATGGGACACGTTTTTACCTTCAGGCTTTCCACTCAATAAAATACTTTCTGAGGTAGTTTCTAGTTGCCTTGCATGTGCTAAGTGATGTGGTATCTAAACGATTGTTAGGGTCGTATGTAATAATAGAGTAACTGACATGTAACAGTAATTAGAGCACTTCAGTCAAGCTATATTCGAAATGCACCACCTTCCCCTTTCCCTGTGATCTCTTGCTAACAAAAGAACTCAAACAAAATGTTCATACACGTGAATAAACTTAAACTTTGAAGTACAAAGCTGGGCTGGCCTTGGAAGTCATCAGCACGGCCGTCACAGCCTATCTGATGGTCCACAGAGGACTTGGCTTTTCATGCAGTGCTTTGATAGTAAGTGTAGCAGGAAGAGACAGAGTCCCTGCCCGTATGCAGTTTATGCGCTCATTGTAAAGTGTCCGAAATCACTCTGGAAAATTGGGAAAAAATGAAACCCATCAGTACTCTGAAAAAGTGATGTACAAGAAGGGCCCCTAACATTCACATACAGAAAGGGAAAGCACTGCTTAGTCAAGTATTGAAACAAAATACCCAGGCGTCGTGAGTTGACTAAAAGCTGATGGAGAAAAAAGGGCTGAAGTAGACTAAAAATAACACGAGTTTCAAGGAAAATAACCCTTTTGCTAACCTTTGCATTAGTCAGTTCCTTATTAGAGTATTTTTTTCCTGTTTTAGTCACACTTTAGAAGAGTAGGTATAAATATAGAAGAGCAAGAGAAGTGTGATAAAAATAATTTAAGATGTAGAACCTGGGTTTTAAAAGAAAAGGTCAGAGAAATTTGAGGATTAAAACAGGCTGACTTAGTTATCTTCAATAAAGAAAAATTTAGAAGAATATTTACAGGCCAGCCGATGTGAGCGCACCCAGGAGTTTAAAACACACCCTATGGGGCTGTAAGGGCCAGGTTTTCGTTGTGCAAGTGACTGATCAGTTTTTTTTTTTTTTTTAAGTTTTCCCAAGAGCACTAAGTGAAAGGAAATGCATATTAAGTTTTGGGAGATATTTTGAATGATCCACAGAGGCTAACAGAGTGCCTTGGGAAGCAAAGAGCTTCCTTCCTGCAGGCTGAGAGCGCCAGGCTGAAGGAAGGAATCTGGGATGCGTGATCCCAGGTGGGTAATTCCTTTCCATTTTCAGGTGGGACGGGATCTTTAGGAATAGATAGGTCACTGACTGCCCTGTGCGTGTAAGAGTCAACACCTAAAACAACCTATGTTTCTAAGCTTTTGAAAATACAGAAAAGAAAAGCTATGTAGGTCATTTCCCAGTATTTTCAGGCCCTCCTCCTGTACGTTTTATCTTAGACTTTTGTTTGCTTCTTTCTTAGCAGTATTGTAAGTTGCACGTGTTTTGTTTATTTACTCATTATTGTGTCTGTCTCCCCGTTAAAAGGTAGGCATCATAAGAACAGGGATGTTTAAGTTCTATACTCTTTCTGGCATCAACCATGTGTCCACATATAGTAGGTTCTCAAGAAAAATGGTTGAATGAATGAAAGAGACTATCCACCAGGGAGTGGATAGTGATCAACTGGGAGGGACACTGGCCTGGGGGTTAAAGAGAGACGGGAGAGAGTGGGTGAGAGAGGAGAGTGAATTCGCAAGGCCTCTTTTCCTGTTGTTGTTGCCAGTACATCAGGTAAAAATGCTCTAAAAATGGAAGTCACATAGTGTCATATAAAGAACAGGAGACAACATGGGCTAGTGCCCAGACACACTAGCTCTGGGAACTAATTCTCAATGACTTGCCACTGGGTAAAACTTGTTCATTTTTTCTAAAACAGACAACAGCTCTATAAAAATCAAGTTTTCCTCATGCGTCAATCATTTGGAGGTTTTAGTGGTAGTGGGAGGTGTGTGTGTGTGTGTATGTGTGTGCATGTATGTGTGTGTGACATCTGACTCCTTTGTTTATATTCTCTGTGCTGGCCTTCAGATGTTTCTTTGAGCAGCTTTAGATTAGGTTATCTGCACTGGGATAATGGGGCAATTTTGTGGCAAACTGCCTCTGTGCTTTGGACTATTCAACTCTCCTCAGCCCAGGGAGCCAAAAAATAGCTTGATTTAGTCTAGTTTGGTCTGTTGTAGTCTGACTAAAGGACACGAAGTCCCAAACCTTAGGATGCTTAACTTAAAATATTAGCAGATTAACAAAAGGGCAAAAAAATTAAACAAAAATGAAAAAAAAATATTTCTTCCAAAACAAATATTTCTCAAAACTAAATAATTCCAAACTGTCCCATGCTGATGGAGCTTTTCAGGGAAATGTTTTCGAACCACAGGGTTCCGTCATGTTCCAGGGGGGAAGTTAGAGGACAGTGAAGGCAACTCTGTCCCCAACAGCCCACCCAAACTCCCAGCACCCACAGGAGTGCAGAGAAATGAAAGTGAGAGCCTTGAACCTGTGGGCTTCTCCAGGTCACGTTGAGAGACTTACAGTAGTGGTGGGAGTCCCACCTTTTGGAGACGCCCCCTGAACTTCCATGGCTTTACAAATCTCTGGAGCGCCTTGGACTTCAGTGGCTCTGAGGTCCCCTGCCAAGACCTTTTTGAGACAAGGATGATAAGAAGCAAATGTTCCTTCTGATGTGCCTGTGCCTGAGCTCTCCATGTCCTCAGGCCCCGTGTCCATGGTGGTAAAAGGAATGAAAATAACAGTGCCTTTCATTTGTAAAGCAGGTTTTACAATATTTGCTTTGGTTATCTTGGCCCATCCTGATAATAACTGTGTGGGAAAAGCAGGGTGGCATTCTTACTGTCCTTGGACAAGCAGAGAAACTGACACACAAAGAGGTTAAGGTGCCCCGTTCAGTAAACGGCAGAGGGACCATGTCTCTGGGCTGTGAGCAGGCTCCTGTGAGCAGACCTGGCAGGGGGGTCGGGGGTGGGGTGGGGTGGGGGGAAGCGTAGAGGGCCTGATGCGACTTCCGCTTCTGGAGGCTCATATTCCTTTTTCCTCGTTATGATATGAATCAGGGTGCCCTGAGCCTCTGATGGAGAGACCTCCGTACCTCCGCACCCACCCAGGCCCCGTCTAGATGTACACTGAGGTTTCTAACGACCAAGTTCAAGTGCTAGAGAAACAGTAAGGCCAACCAGACTGCCGTTGGTGAGCAGGCCAGACAAGAGAGTAAGTCTCAAGTGAACCGAGCACTAAAGGAATTCTTAAATTGGCTGGTGGCGAGGGTTGGAGAGTCCCTGTGAGGCTTGCTTCCTGCAGCCCATCTTCTTCTCCTGGCCCAGACTGTTAAGAGCCGGGTATTTCCAGGATGGTTGCGTCCATGGCTGTGTCTGTTTGCTTTCTAATGGGGCGTATAATTTACCTTGTGAGTGCAGTAAAATGGAATGAGGGGTGAAATCTTGACTCCGCTGGACATGTGACCTGCAAGTTGGTTTCTGTTGTTTGGGGAGCCCTCGGCCTCACAGTGAACGTTTTGTACGGTCAGGTAGACCTCTCCGCCGGAGGACTGACTCCTGTGTATTTGAAAAGGAAGACAAACCTGTATTTTGCAGAAAGGGCCTATTGTTCCCAGGGAGTGGTTGTGGCCAACTTCTTGGGCTCCTTGGCTGACTCTGAAGAAGGAATTGAAGTCAGAATGCTAATCACTGACTTGCACAGACATCAACAATCAAACCTCAGGGAACTCGTAAGAAAGTAAACAACAGTGCTTGATTTCAGATTCTAGGAGAAGAGCGGTAGTGTGAACGAGGCTGGAGAGGAAAAAAGTATGTTAGTGAGGAAAAGAATTCTCATTCCCTGCTTCTCAAATGGGTAGTCTCAGAAATAATGAAATCCTGAGGCGTGAGCCCCTTTTCTGCGACAAGGACAGGTGTAGCCAGCGGCCCTGGGCTGTCGGGTGCAGGGTGGGGGGTCCCCTGGGCTCAGAGCTGGAGCATGGCTGTGGGAATCATGCCCTCTTGGAACTGCAGGATGCCTGCATGTGAACTGGACACAGCCTTTTATGCGGCATGTCCAGCGGTGCATTTCATGCTCTCGCTTGTCCCCTCTTGTTCCAAACAGCAGGCTGGTGTTGAGAATTTTATCACCATGAAGAGGCATTTTCTTCTAAATGTGAGCAATTCTGGAACTGTTGGAACCAATGTGTAGGTCCTAGCAGTGGAGTGGGTTCGTGAAATGTTCTCCGTTTGGTGTAGCCACTAACGATTTCCCTTCTCTTCGTGTAAGTACAGAATTCTTCTCCCTTCATTGCTGCCCTTCAACCTCCTTCATATAGATTTATGTATTCTAATCTGGACCTTTCTTTGACTCAGTTCCAGTTTGTACAACCTCCAACTCATGTGGCATGTGGCCAAAACAATCTGTCCTTGAGTATCATGGTAGAAAGAGCCTTGGCCATGGAGTTGGGGAACCCAGTTCTAGTTCTGACCATGTGTTGACATGTCACTGAGCTGCTCCTGTCAGCTCAGTGGGCCATATTCACCTATTAATTGATGAGACTGGGCTGGAAACATGGCTCCAGTAATTCGAATCTCAGCCTTCTCTCCTTCTGTATTATAGCATATGAAGTGACCTTTCAGACAGGACCCATGTATAAGCTGTTGGAAGTCTGTCTATTTTTCTCTCAGTCTATTTCTGTGTTTAAGATTCTCCAAGACTGATCCTGCAGAGCTCATTGAGTAGGGAAATATTCCATCCAGCATTCTGTTAGCCTTCTCCATGTGGTGAGCATACTTCAAAAGCCATACTCTCTCCCCTGGTGAACCTTTGTTTCTGATGGGAAAGTCTCACCACCACATACAGCCTGATCCCCTTTAACCAAAATTGGAGTGAGTCAGAGCTGGGGTTCATGGGACAAATGGGAGCATCGCAAGTGTAGGGCTGAGGAGTCCTGATGAGAACAATGGGCTGAGTGTGAATTAGGGATGTGAAGATATATGAGCTCCTTACTGTTTGTTGGCTTTGGGGGGAGTCCTGTTATCTTCCTAGCTATTGATGGGACTGGGCAAGAAGCTCATAAAAGACTAGAAGTTTGCTTGGGGACTTGGTTAGAAGTACCATGGTGTTTTACTCTGTTTTCTTAAGAACACTTGGGACAGAGGTGTCACATCCCTCGGAGGTGCCTCGCACTGGCTGCTCATAGTCTGGACATCGCAGATAATCCGGGCTGTCACCTGTCTTGGGTGCATCCCTTCCTACAAGCTTGGCTGTGTTACCCTTATTAACATGGGTACCATTTGCAGTCTCCACCACATGGGATGGGCATTGTTTTATTCTAGGCCCATAAAAATCATACAAGTGACCCTGCCTGGCTTCTGATCTCCCAGGCCAACTTTTTTAGCTGTTAATGCCTTCCATAAACCTGAAACCCAGTGCCGCCCAAGCACCTCTGCTTTTCCGCTGGTTTATTTTTGTTATCCCTGTCCCCACCCACCTTGTTTTTCAGCCATCAATGAGTTTTTATTGAGTTACTCAGACATTCAGCCAGACTCCGTGGGGGAATAAAAAGATGTTGTAAGAAGTTGTCCCGGAACATAAGGGACTTAAAATTCATTTGAGAAGGGAAGGCCCGAGCACACAGAAAGGCATCCAGCAGTGTCAGCCCAGGAGCTGAGTAGATGAGATGTACGATCAGCGGAGATGCCCTTCGGGAGCTGTCGGAGAGGCTGTGTTGAGGTGGTGGTCTCACTGCATGGCCCGGAAGCTTGATTTCTTTCCCCTTTATGGATATGTGATGTTTGGCAAACACACGAGGAGATGTTTGAGTTACAAAGTGTAATGATAAAGTGAACTCCTATGAGGTTAGCGCCCAGTTTAAGAACTGGGATATTACCAACACTGCCGCCCTCCTGGGTGCTTCTCTCCCTTTCCCTTCCACCCTGTCTTCCCACCCGACTTAGCCACTGCCTTGCACTTTGTCGGTTTTGTTGCTTTTCTTTTCTGAAGTCTTTGTAGAGCTCGTATCTTTTCTGTGGGGATCTCATAATGTCTGTGATGTGGAGTCTCTGAAGGCAAAACACCAAGGACACGTGTGATGGGTAATTTCATGTGGGACCTGGCTGGGCCACAGTGCCCAGGTACATTATTCTGGAAGGTTCTGTGTGGGTGTTTATGGAGGCGATTGACATTACAATCGGTGAACTTTGAGTGAAACAGATTGCTCTCCGTAACAGGGGTAGGCCTCATCCAGTCAATTGAAGGACTGAATAGAACAAAAAGACTGGCTTTCCCTGAGCAAGAGGCAGCAAGCAGCAGCGAATGGCCTGAAGACTTTATCGTAGCATCAGCTCTTGCCTGGGTCTCCAGGCTGCGGGCCCACCCTGCAGATTTGGGACTTGCTAGCCTCCATAAATATATGAGCCAATTCCTTAAAGTACATCCTTTCATATACATACATCTATCCTATCGGTTGTTTTTCTGGGCACCCGGACCAATACAGCATATCGCACTTCTCCCATGCCATGTCGGCTATTCTTGTATTAGCACATCAATGGCATGTTCGTCCTATGCTGGGAAAGCATTTGGCTGATTCTGGCCTGGGCCATAGAAGAGAAACCTTGATTTTTCTGTAGAAGCAAAGGCCGTTCTCTCCTCTTAGAGTACTCTTTCCTCTTTTTTAGTACTCCGTTCCCTTCCACAGTCCTAAGGCTTTTTCTCTGGTCACTCACATACCTACCATCCCCTCTCTGTACACCATCCCTTCCCAACACATGTGCACCGTTATATCCGTGTTTTTGATCATGTAGAACCCTGATTCTGCTTGTCACCAAGAAAGACCTTTAGCTTCTCTGAGCTTCCAGTGCCTCCTCATCTGCTCCAGGGTAGGGGAGAGTCGTCAGACTGCACTTAGAGTGTTGCCACGTGCCGGGTTCTGGTGAAGGTGCTTTACCTGTTTGTTCTGCAGTGTGCTTAGGACAGAGGTCCCAGTCGGTAGCTGCCGTCTGTCATCACGTTCACTTTGCAGTAAGAACAGGGCAGTAAAGTCAGAGACATGGCATATGAATCCGTGCTTCCTGACCTTAGGTTCCCCCCCCCTTACTCTTTTTAAATGCATTCCAAACTGGACCATGCTCTGCAAATGTAAAATGCAGCTGTTATTAACATGAGCCTATTGCCTCGGGGCCCTACGCTCTGCTAGTTGATAGCTGAGACATTTAAGCAGCTGATTCAGGCTGATGAGGTCATTGGTAGGAATGTATTGCCCTTCCTGGAAAGCTTTGGTTCTTTGACAGAAGTCTTCTGGTGGCCACAGTTCTTGAGCCCCAAGGAGAAGTTCTGTAAGGGGCCTTTAGGATCTGGTGGTTAGTGGCAGATTGGGTCTTGAGCCTCCTCTCAGGTCACACCAAGAAAGCCACTCCCTACTTTGTGTCTGAATGGTCCTGCAGGCTAGAGTGTCGCCCTTGAAACAAGGAAACTCCATACTTGACTCAGGTGAGGACACCCTGCTTGGAGGGTCAGAGGCCTCAGCAAAGCAAGACAAATACTTGGCACTTCCTGTCCCTCCCAGGACCGTGGCAAATCTTAAATAATGACGGCACTCTTCAGAGTAACCATTGCTAACCGATGGAGTTGGGCAAAGAGCCCAACGTTTCTTCGGCCGCTCTTCCGGAGATCGGGGTGCCCCCGGAGGACTGAGCTGGATTAGCCTTCCCTCTCCTCTTTTCCTGACTGTATTTCGCCAGGTTTTTGACCCTAACTCTGCTCGTTAGTCTCGCTTCCTCAGTGTTTTTAACTCTTTTTTTCCTGTCTGGTCAAAGGTGAAATGATACCATACTACTCAGTTTCCAACACTGAGTCTGAAGGAATGAGTTACATCTTTTGGTGGAGACTTACTCATTTTTTAAATAACGGCAGGACCTTGAGCCCTAACAGGACCTCCACCTGCAGGGTTAGTTTTCTCTACCCCGATTGCAGAGGGAGCAGAAGTTATTCCATGTATGTTATAGAAACTTAATTTTTATAAGACCCTCTTTCCCTTTTCTTCATATATCCTGGGTCCCTCTCCTGATGTGGACAGTCCTGTGTAGAGAGATGGTTTCTCACCCCCAATTCCTTCTATGAAGGAAAGAGTATGTTTTTGTGTTGGCCGTTGTTTTCTGTGGAAGACCCACGCTGCTCTCTCTGCTTTCCAAACATTTCTCCCTTGAGCATTTTCAAATGTCCAGTCCTACAAGGTAACAGTGGCTTCTGGATTCTTTGGCGGGTGGGGGTGAGGGGGCACAGCCTTAATTAGTCAAAACTGAATAAAAGAGGAATACTCACCTGAAGTTGTTATTTATAAGTCATATCCTTGCTTTCTTCACCATCATTTATTTTCAAATCAGTAAGTATTTTGACCAGCATTTTTTGAGGAAGAATTGTATGGTATTTCCCAACCTTCCCCTGTGGGTGGAATTGCATCACCGAATCACTTTTCTCTATTTTTTTTCCGCTTTCTGCCTCCTGTTTTGTCAAGGCTCCAGGACACTCCAGACTTTTTGTGTGTGTTTTTTAGTCCTGAAGTTTCAGCCTGGCATCCGTGACTGTGTTAATTTCCCGTCATTATTTTCCAGCCCATGAGGGCATCGTCATAAAAACAAAGTGTTGTGTTTAATCTTCAGGCGGAGGCTGAACCCTGGTCCACATAGACCCTCCTGTCTCGCTTTTTAGAAATCGCAGAAGTCAGAAGGGTCTCCTCAAACGTAGGCAAAGTGAAGTACATTCTTTTACTTGCCTTTGCCCCTGTTCCCTATTTCATCTACCCAGTCTGTTTTAAGGGATAAAAATGCTATTGGAAACATTCCACGTGTGGTCAGATATTTTAGCCTTTTATCCTGGTCAGAGACTTAAGATGAAATGCCAGCTCTAATAGAGTTAAGGACCTAGAGGCCAGTCTCAGCCCCATTCCTTCCCAGAAATCAAAGTTTTCAGAGATGTACCCCCTCATCATAGATGGGGCTGATAATAGTGCTTGTGCCCATCTGCAGCAGTCAGGGTTGTCCAGAGAACCAGCACTAAGAACTAATTGTGTGTGTGTGTGTGTGTGTGTGTGTGTGTGTGTGAGAGAGAGAGAGAGAGAGAGAGAGAGAGAGAGAGAGAGAGAGAGAAGTATGGAGAGAGTCCAAAATCTGTGGGGGAGGCTCACCGACCAGAGATCCAGGAGAAGAGTGGATGCTGTAGCCCAAGTCCAAAGGCAGTCTAGCGGCAGACTTCCCTCTTCCTCAGGGGACCTCATATTGTTTTCTCTTAAAAACTTCAACTGGTTTATTAGATGAGACCCACCCACATTACAGCAGAGAACCAGCTTTATTCAAAATCCACCGACTTAACATGTTCAGCTCACCTAAAAAAAATTACCTTCACAGAAACATCTAGACTGATATTTGACCAGATACCTGGGTTCCGTGGCCCTGCCCTGTTGATATGTAAAATAAGCCCTCACCCTACCTTCCAGGGCTGGGGGATCATCAGCTCTGAATAGTCAGGAGCTGAGGGTGTGCGTGGTGGAGGCGACTGTCCTTCAGTGCTTCTTGTCTTTTCTCTCCCTCTGCGTTCTTCACCTCCTGAGTTTTTCTTCTCTCCCCTCACTTTTACCCTTTCCCTCCTACTCCCACACTCTGCCTGAGATGGGGAACATTTTTGAAGTAAGAATAAGGAAGAACAACCCAGTGTGTGATTAATTTATAATGTAAAGAGAATAGACCTTGAAGTCATTCAGACTGGAGGTAACCTCACCCTTTTATGATCACAGGCAAGTGAATGTATCTTTCTGAGCCTCTGGTCACTTATTTCTAAAAACAAAGATAATGATATTTATCTGACAAAATTCTTGTGATGATTAAATGACCTAACATAGCCACATGCATTTCCCTTGCCTCCAAATGTTTGCCCATGTCCGAGACCTTTTTAGATTTTAAACTTTTTTCAGGCCTTGGGTGCCTAGACTCCCCATTAAGAGCAGCTTAACTATCTTACTATTATTTTGAACCATTGTGTTCAATAAAGTCTCCTAGCGAATGTTCTCGTATGTTAGTCTCCTTTGCTGTTTCTCCAACATGCAAGCACACTTCTCCCTCAAAGCCTTGGCATGTGCTGTTTCTTCCACACGGAGCTCTTCCCTCAGGTAACTGTGTGGCTTAGTCCTGCTCAAATGTCACTTCCTCAGAGGGCCTTCCCTGACCACTGGTTAAAAAACAATGTACTCTCTGACTTTCTGTTGCACTTACTTTGCTTTTTTTCTCCCCTTAATACTTATTTGAATAAATAATTTATTTTCTACCTGTATCTCCCCCTAGAATAGTAGTCCTCAACCGTGGATGTTCATTGTGCTCACCCTGAGAGCTTTCAAACCCCCAGTGCCCTGCTGCACTCCCAGACAATTCAATCAGAAACTCTGGGGAGGAGACCCAAGCGTCAGTATTTCATAAAGCTCTCCAGGTGATCCCTGTGTGCAGCCAAGGATGGGAACCTGTGCTCCAGTCTGGAACTTGACTACAGAGAATGTGAACTGGTCACGTCAGCATCACTTGGGAGCTTATTAGAAATGCAGGTGCTTGGCCCCACCTCAGACACCCTGAGCCCACTTCTGCCCTCTGGCAAGATCCCAGCTGATTCAGACGACATTGAAGTTGGTGGCTTCATTTTGCTATATTCGTAGACTAGCAGATAGTAAGCATTCACTAACATTTATTGGATGAATGATGAGTTAAATTTGGAGATAAGAGGAAGAAGGAGAGAGGACAGAGAGAAGGAAGGAAAGACAGAGAAGAAAAAGCTCTTCCCTGTCCTTGTGCTTTGGGCACAGGTATGAACAGGGCTGCTCTCTTCCCTGCTTCCAGTAGAAACTTAACTAGCCTTGTGTCCGACATCTCATGGGCCTGCCTCCAGCTTGCCGTGCTTTTCAAGGTTACAGCTGACTAATGAGAGATACTGTGATAATGAATTGCCTAACTACCCAGCCCTGCTTCTTCTCTTCTTGCATATGTTTGACTAGAGGTCTACTGAAACCAATTAACCAATTAAGAAATAATTTAGTAAGGCATTATGAATTACTTACTTCATGCATGGCTTAACATGGCTCAAGAGGCTAAGAGCCAAAGATGGAAAAGACACAACTCAACAGTCCAGCAGTAGAGACAGTCACTTGTAACTTGAGGCAAATGCTGTAAGAGAATGTAGACAGAGTTATGGAAGATCAAGACTAAGTGGTTGTTTCAGACTGGGGGATCAGGGTAGGCTTCCTGGTAGAGGGGGCAGGAGGCATTTGACTTGGGAATGTGAGTGGCTGGACGCATGCTCAGGGGTTTGGGCTGCAGCAGAGGCAGTGAATTTGTTGGAGCAGAGTCATTTCTGTTTGGCAAAGATGACCGATGGCTGTGGAAGGTGACTGGAGAAGGGAGACGGTGGGTGTGTCAGGACTAGTTTGGAGATGATTATGGATAACATTTATACAAGTTAGATGACAGGCCTCTGATCCTGGGCAGTGCCAGTAGGATGTAAAATGTGGGAGAGTTTTGAGAAGTTTATTCAAATGTAGACAATTAGGTCTTTGGTATTTAACATAAATCACTAGGAACTCTTGGGGTGATGAAATTTGATACCATTTTGAGCATATACTTTGAAAACTCTACAACATTATGTAATGATAAGGTGTCTTCTCTCTCATTGCCCATCAGATAGGCTGGAGTAGAGGAAAGCTGAGCACTGCCCTTCACTTAGAGCTTCCAGCCGAGATAGATCCTAGTGATTACTCATTTTGACCATTTTGTTTTGAAAATGAAGAGAATGAGACCAAGATATAAAATGATCATCAGAGCCAGGGCTGGAGCCCATGCTCGCCACTACTGGCTATAGATCAAGTATCGGCAGTTTTCACGGACATAGTCCCCTTTTACCCTCCCAATACTCCTGTGAAGTAGGTGGTGTTATTTTTATTTAATTTATGGTTTATTGTTTACTTATCTTTTACTGAGCTATAATTGATATGTAACACTGTATTGGCTTTATGTGCACTGCGTAGTGATTTAAAATATGTACTGTATACTGCACAGCGGTTGCCCCAATAAGTTTCGTTGGCACCGACACATAGCTACAGACTTTTTTCATTTTCTTGTGATGAGAACTTTTAAGATCTGTTCTCTTAGCAGCTTCCAAATACAGTGTTGCTGACCGTTGTTGCCATGCTGTGCCTCCGATCCCCGGGACTTGTTTATCTTATAGCTGGAAGTCTGTACCGTTTATCTTATAGCTGGAAGTCCGTACCGTTTGACTCCCTTTGCCCACTCCCATCCAGCCACATTAGGTTCTTTTAGATTCCATGTGTGAGATTCTACAGTGTTTGTCTTTCTCTGATTCATTTCACTTAGTTATTTTCATTTTAAAGATGAGAAAACCGAGACTTAGAGGTTAAATACCCACCCAGCTACGTAACTAATAAGTGGGGTATCTGGGATTTGGATTCGGGTTTATCCCGTCTAAGCTTTGTTCTTTGTTATGCCCTCCCGGCTTCTGAACCACTACTGATGGTAATTCAGCTTTATAAAGGAAGCTCGTGTTTGTTTTCCTTATTTTTGAACAAAGTTTTCTCTGATCATTTTAAACTGGGGTTGTGACAGCCGATTTGTCTCTCTAACTTTGGTCACATTTACACAGTGTAACCTTTTGGAAGTAAAGGCCTTGAGTTCCTTAAAAAGTCTAAATTATAAGAGGAAATAGAGGAAAACCAACCCAAATCAGAATTTCTATCAGATTTCCTTATTAGGTTTATTATAATAATAAATATTCAGCAATCTTTCTTTCACATAAATAGGAAAGCCCCGGGAAGAACAGTGACCCTTGACCTAACTGTAGGAAGCCTGCCGTCTTGGTAAAAGGGAATTTGCTGAGCAAATTGCTGATACAGAAAAGTTGAGGAAAGCAACCTCTTGCTTATTATTACCCTTGTGTTTAAGACCATTTGGACCCTCCTAAGTGGAGATTGGGCTGTGATCTGGTAAACTGGGACTGAGTTATGTCACACAGGTGAGTTTACCTGAATGAGTGGAATCCATCCAGAGTGCCTCAGTTTCTAGAGTGTCGTTTGTGTTAATTTGGGTGGAAGTTAGTCCACTTTTGGCTGAAATTGTGGACGTGGGCAGAGCAGAACTGGTTTCTTTCTTTCGTGCTCTGTTCTAGACATGCCTGAAGGAGGCTCAAGAAAGTTCACTATTCAGACCAGCAGCTTGACTACCTTAGACACCTCCATTTCTCTGCCTGTGAAATAAGGGACCCAGTCAAGAGGATCACTCTTTCTCTTCCCAGCTCCAAAATTCAGTGATTTTTCTTTAACACAGTGAGTGTAATAGCCATCTGAGCTGCTGTGTTAGGTTTTTCTTATTTCTTCACAAATTGATCTGATTCGAGTCCATGTTCATGGCATCCAATTCTCAGACCACCTCAGTGGCCTCAAAGCAGTGTCCACAGTTCATATGCTCAGCCCCATAGGCAGGCTTATGGGTAGATGCAGATTCCTTATCTCTTAGATCTAAAATAATTAGGTGGATTTCAGTTCCAAGAGTGAAAGGGCCAGTGTGGTAGAGAGCAAGCTCTCATCTAAGCAGGTATTTCAGAAGGTGGTGCCAGGGTACTTCTGGCTTCAGAGCCTCGGGGAAACCTTTCTTTTGCCTGGCATTGCCCTTCCTGCACCGTGCATGTTAGTGTTCTCCTTCAAGTACAGCAGCATCTGCTCAGCTCAGTTTTCTCCCTTTTTGCCAGGAAGCAGAACCAGCTTATCTTCCCTGCCTTTCTAAGAGAGGTCAGACCTGGAGCCAAGGGTGCCACATTTTCAGCCATAATGGCAATGGCTTCAATTCCTTTATTTCATCACTGATTAGAACATGCAGACAGTGCTAAGTGACACATAGCCCATAAAGCATATCTGCTTCCTGCTGATTTCATGGTTCTGGAGGAGAGGCCGTGCATGGGAATTAAGATAGACTGGAGGACCAAGCAGGGATGCTTGGAGTATTTGCTTATACTAAAGAGAATAGATTTCCTTTTGAAGGAACACAGCTGCAATGCTGTGATGTGTGCACGCGCGCGAGGACTCTGAAAAGTAGGGAGCATCCATCCATCTCTAGCTGTCATGTCAGAGAACATTAATAAAAGCCTCAGCCTCATATACCTGCAGGTGATCACAAGACAGCCATTGAAGCATTCACAAAAACAATGTCTTTGTCTTCTGGCTGCTTTCAAAAAACACTGGGGAAGGCTTTCCTAAAGCCACTTCGTAGAGAATGCACTTTGAGACAGTTCTGTAATTTGCTGTTGGTGCTGATCATTGGGAAGTTTGCATTTAGATGGACCCTAGAGTGTGAGTGGCCCTGGTCTTCCCACCTATCGTTCTGATCGGAGGGGTCTGACCCGTGTGACTTGCTCCAGCAACCTCAGCTGTGGCCGATGGAGTCTGGACTTTCGTTAGAGAAGTGAACAGCCTGGAAAGTGGATTGTCTCCATCTCAACAAACCGTATCTCATGCAAATTTCTCTCCAGCTGAAAAGAAAAGAACAAACAAATAAAAATGTCACCTGTTAAAACGAACTTCTATAAAACATTGGGAAAAAGTCAGACTGTGTATAAATCAGAGAGGAAATGAGGCCCATAATCAAAGATTTGAGATAGATTTGAGGAGTTGCTAAAAAAAAAAAATAGTGCTCCAAAGTGCGCAATACCTGGTATGTGTATTTGAGAAGCTCTTTCTGGTGCCACTGTCGCCCCATGTGGAGCCCCCCATGCTCCCTGTCACCGGACCAGCTCCCTTCTCTCCTGTAGAGCAATCATGCGTCATACCTCACCTTCCATCCCTCATTCCTGCCAGCCCAAAGCCTCACACTCAGCTTGACTGCACCCTGCTTCTGCTGGCACAGCTCCCCAGACTTACTCGGTGTTTTAAAGTGACTCTTTGACTGGCGTTAACGTGCTCGGCCGGACCTGCTACGTCATGGGTGGGACCCAGCACAAAATGAAAATGCAAGTCCCCTCATTGAGAAATTATGAAGAATTTCCAGATGGCCACCACACAGCATTAAAACAAGCACAGACAAGCTCAAACAAGCACAGGACTGCTGCACAGGTCACACACAATGCCAGTCTAATGCTCAAGATTGTATTTTGGAAAAATAGGAGTGAGTTTTAGGGCTCTGTGACTCTCCAGCTCAGTCCCTGTGAGGGCCTTTGACACGTCCCTGACCTGTGATTCAGAAAGATCCATTCAGACAGGAACTGCCCAGGCTCTGGGCTTCTCTTTTCTCTTTGGAAGTTGTTGAGGCCATGCAGAATGCATTTGGTTAGTGTTTCATCCAGTCTGGTTGGGCAGTCGGTGTGGTTGCTCTGGCATCTCCAGAACAGGAAGCAGATCAGATTTAAGTGAGGGTGTTGGAGCTATCCAAGCGCTGGCCAAGCTGCCATGCTGTGGGTGAGCCCACCGGGAGAGGAAGCTGAAGCCTGGGCCACAGGCAGCCAGCTTACTGAGTCTGGTATCCATTTGCTCCCAGCAGGAGGCCTGCATCTCAAGTTAGGAGGCCCCATGTGAGTATCTAGCATCACATTGGCATTCTTTGGTCCAGAAATATGGTCCTTGCCCCAAATTATTTTATAATCTCTTTAGACAATATATTGCCCCTTAAAAATACCAACACGCCCTAAATCCATGAGAGATACAGATCTTCCAGGTCTGCGATGTGATAGAGACAGTAAGTCCTGTGGGCAGGAGAGTGAAGAAATTACCTTTCCTGAAGGACAAGCTGTGGGAGTGTTTCCTGCACTGAGATTAAGTCACACCAGCCCATCTTTCACTCCTGGGGACGGCAGGGAAGGACTGGCTGACAAATAACGAAGCCGGCCCGCTTGTCGTTCTCTAGGACACTGCATAGACATGAGTTTATCTCTGGCCAACACCGAGATGCCTTGGTATTTCCCACAGTGAGAGACTTGAGGTGCTGTGGGTGGCTCCTCTGGGAGCTGGGGCAGAGTTGCAGGGAGCAGGTGGCCAGTGAGGCTCGGGAAGGAGACAGGCAAGTCCAGGCACTAAAACCCAGCAAGGGCGGGGCTTTGGAAAGGGGCAGGAGCAGAAACAGGGGAATGGAATATGGAGATTGAGACTGTCAACAGAATCACTTCCCCCTTTCTTCCTTCCGCCTTCACACTAGACCATCCCGCTACTTCCCTCACTGAAGTAGGAAGTGGTCGTGTGGCAACACTGAGGGCACGGGCTTCTGCTGCGTACGCTTCCCGCTTCCCGGTAGGCTCGCTGGCTCTGAGTCAAGAGGAAGTGAAGACCTCTCCCACCATGTCTGGTCTCCTGCTAATCAGAAGCTGTGGACACGGCTAGTTGCAGTAGTACAGATTGGGTAAAGGGATAGAAGCTGGTGGTTATTTGTAATAGTGCTGATAGCAGGCGCAAGAGTAGATATCTGCAGGTATTACGGGGGGCTTCTGGGGATGCTATTAGCATGTTGAGGTACAGCCTGCATATTTAAATGTCATAGAAGGTAATTAGCAGAGTCAGCCCCCAAATCAGCCTTGAGAGCTCTGTCACAGTTGGAGTTCTGACTGGAAGTACGAAATCCTAGCAGCAAGGCTGAGTGGTGGAGTGGAAAGAGCATAGGTTTTGGGGGGTGAGATGGGGGCAAGACAGCTCTGTGTTCAAATCTTAGCTCTGGTACTTACTAGCTCTGGGAATTAAGTTATCTAAACCACAGTTTCCCTTTAAAATCAGGATAAAAATTTATTGCCAAGGTGTTTTAGAAATAAACAAGATATTGTTTATAAGACATCCAGCAGGGAGTCTGGCACCCTAGAATATAGTAGGTGCCTAATTAATGTTAGGTTTCTTATTTTTCTTATGAGAGTAAGTAAAGATACATGTATCAGGTCACAGAAAGTTGGAGTGGTGGGAAAAGTCACCTGTTAAAATGTGGTCCATAGAGATGTGATCACTTTCCTGAGTCTTTTCACCTGTGATCAGAATGGTCCCTGACCTCGGCATTTTTAAGAGGTTTAATATAAGAAGTATCATAGGTTACCTCTGTCGAGAGTCTTGAATCTGAACGTTATGCTGTGTTCACTTGTAGACTGGGCTGGCACTGTAAAGTTAGGCTGGCTTGACTGTATGTGCTAATTAGGGGCAGGGAGAGCATCGAGAATAGAAAACCGTAGATAATCCCAGTGTCTCATTTTATCCAATAACAAGTCTTCTCCCACCAAGTCTCCCAGAACCGCTAACAAGGAGAAAAATTGACTGGTTTGAGTTTCCACACCTTTTCTTCTCCCCTGCTTATCCTCAGTCGAGGTGCTAATGAACAGTGAAGTGGCCAAAAGGGGAGAAGCAAAAGGTTTAGAAAATTCACAAACTGGGTAATCGGTCTGAATAATTAACTCCAGTAGAAAGAACAGACAGCTTCTCCTGCAGTGCATTGTCAGAAACTAAATGAGCACGTCAGAGGTAAAGCTTTCCCTTTCGAGTTTCATTTTTAATCTAGTGGAAGGTATTTTAGGGCACTGCATTTTATGGAGTTAGAAGCTATGAAGGAGTTAAACCATTTGAAGAATATACAAGGATTCTCACCCCCTTCTAGCCTCCTGTGTCAGAGTATCAAGTCAGAGAAGCCAAATCGACTTCTCTGAAAGTCCAGAGAATTGAGTTTGCTCTCCCAAGCCTCAATCTGAGGCCGTCCCCTGAACCGAGAGAAATGGATGACCCATTGCCAAGCGAGCCAGTCATATTGAGGGTGAGGTGTTAGTGTTCATCAGAATCACCTAGAAGGCTTTTAACAAGCAGTGTGCTGGGCCCTTCCCCTAGAGTTTCTGATTTAGTAGGCCTGGGTTGGGACCAAGAATTTGCAAACCTCAAAAGTTCCCAGGTTCCAGTGGCCACACCTTGAGAACCACGGGTGTAATAGATAAGAAGATGAGCTCTGAAATCAGACAGCCTGAGTTTGAATCCCAGATCTCTCACCTGATAGTTGTGTGACTGGGTGGTTACAGCTTAGGCAATCTCTCAATGTCCACGTTTTCTCATTTGTAAAATGGGAATACAAATATCTCATAGGGTTGTGAGCATTAAATGAATTAGTACATGAGAAGCCCTTAGAATATTGCCTGCTTGTATGGTGAGTACTCAGTATGGACCAGCACGACACAGTTCTGAGGCTCCCTACAACAACGAATATAATGGCTGGTATTTGCTGAGCACTGTGTGCTGGGGGACAGAACCGAGCCCTTTATAAGGATCACCACATTTAAGACCCACAGCCTTCTCCCTCCTCTCTAGCTTCCTGCCTTCTTCCTACCTCTTTCTTCTGTTATTCCTTTCCCTTCTACCTACCTTCCATTTGTCTTACTCTTCATAAACTATATTGTAACAAAATTAATCAAATTCTAAATAAAAAAGAAAATACACATTTGCTGTTATAAACTGTGACCTTCAAGAGTATGAGCTCTTTAAGGACTGTCCCTTGTCTTCTTGATGCCTGTATCCCAGTGTGGGACCGGGCGTGTAGTAGGAGTTTGGTGAATGTTTAGTACACAAGTCCTGTCATCCTTACAAATCAAACTGGATCCATCCATCAGGATTCCCTCTGGTTCTTTGTCCTGTTCTGGCTTCTCCTTGACTGCCACATTGGTGAGTTCAGCCTCTGTCCTTTCTTCCCCGAACTGTGGGCGTGCACACACCAAAACAAAAGTGAGATTACCAGGCTTGTAGAAAGCTTTTGTTTCACTGGCTGTTACATGGACTACCTGTCAGAATGTTTTGTACTCTTGGGATAAGTCCAGGTTGCCTTTTGAGCCTCCAGGAAGCGTGTGGGACCCCTGGCTGGGGAGGGTGGAACCTGCACCCTTGAGGGCTCCTGGAAGGAGAGCAGGCCATCCGCAGCCAGCCTGTGCTGCCGATCCAGCAGGGTTGGCTTCCTCCCTCCTCGCCCCCCGACTTAAGGGATGCTGCGTGGCAGTTCACCCGACTCTCGGTCTTTACAGGGAAGTTGGTTGTCAGGTATCACCCAGTTACAGTTGGTTTAAATTCACAACTAAACTATGACTGCCTCCAGATAGCAAGCAGGTCAGCTGCCTGAGTCTCAGGTTACTCTTGCAGCTTGGGTTTCTCTCCGACAGGTCCTGATAGGAGCTGGTTTTGCACAGTTGATGTGGCCAGGGCTTGCGTCAAGGTTTACGGTTTCTGTGTGTAGCCTTCTTAGCAGGCCTAGAGAGGGAGTGTGTCCTGAGAGCTGCAGAGCAAGTTTCCTTCCATGCAAGACGTGTTCCTGGGTTGTTAGTATTTGGAGCCCATCCTGAGAACTGGAGGTGAACCCGTCAGACCAAGAGAATTTATACTCTGGGGCAAATCTGTAAACTCTGATCCGTCTGAAGGGTCCGTTTTTGCATTATTTCCCTGCTGTCCCCATGACTGGATATTACATAAACATTGATCAAGGTCTGCTGTGTTCCAGCTACTCTGCTTGGTCCTAGTGATATGAGGAGTAAAGATATATAGACAAGACCTAGCCTTCAGGACACTTTTGTTTCTCCTCTTCGTTTCAGTGGAGAGGGTTGAGCTGGTGGCAAGAAAGACTTGGGGAGAGGGGGGGACTTAGAAGTAATGATAAGCCTTTGGAATAAAGTGTTAATCTGGAAAAATGTTAAGACGGTTCATTAGGGTGTTTGTGGTAAACATGTACCGGATGGGGCTTGTCTGGCTGTGTGGTTCGCCCATGAGACCCTTGCAGGCTTCCCAAACCACTTCTGACCAGCATCTCTGCGTCAGCGTGGAGCTGCACAGGGAGGCCTTCCTCACGGCATGACACCGAGGTCTGGGGTACCGCTACTCCGGTATCCACACAGATAGGTCCCAGCCTGCCGCCCTCAGGGTCTCCCACTTCCCACTTGTGAAGACTGGAGTTTTATGACCGTGTATTTCTTCTGTCGTGAAATGGCTACCACCCCCACTTTTCTGCCCATTTTCTCTGTCAGGTTCACCTCGGGGCAGAGCACATTTTTCTCCAGGACCCATTCATTCTCTGCCAGGAATTGGCAACGAGATTTTAAGACTTATTTTTTTTTTTTCTTTCTTCTTTTCACTCAACACCTAGTCTTATGCTAAACACTTACATGTCATGCGATGAATATGTGTGAATGGATTGGTCAGAATTCCAAGTTCGAGTTGCAAGAAAATTATTTGTACTGCAGTGTACATGGCTTCACATGAGAAAAGGTACTGACAAGGACTTGGCAGTCCTCAGAGTGTCTTTCGAACGGCATTTGACTCAAGTGTTGACCTGTTTTGTAACAGACGGGGATGGGGTTTCTCTTGTACCTACTGTTTCAACAAAGTAAGTGTATGAAAGGTCTATCTCAAAGGCAATGTATGTTTGAAATTTCAGAATAGTGTTCTCAGGCTGAATTAAGATTTCTTCCATCTTGTCCCACAGGACTGAGGGAAGCATCTTTTCTTAGCATCTGATTCGCTATATTATCTTCAGAATTTATTGCCTTTCCATCTGACTCCCTCCAGGTGCTGCAAGGGCAAATGAGGGTCATGTCATACCATTTCTGTGTCCAACTGTGGATCCACAGTTCCCCTTGTTGATATGTAGTGTGTACTCAGAAAATGTTTATGTACTCAAGAAGTGATCAGATGAATGGATAAATTGGCTTGTGGGAGTTCTTCAGAGCATTCCAAATGGTAGAGGGATTGGTTTGGAAGAAAGGACACGAAGAGGCAAAGGGACAGAGGAGAGATCAGCTATATCCAGAATTCACAGTCATTTCCTCAGGAAACATCACCAGATATTATTGGATGCGGAGGAAATGATGCCCTTGTTCACCGTCCTAGACCGCAGTTGTCATATAGGGCCCCCACTTTGTGCACAGCTCACACAGTGGACAGAAAACATTAAAGCAACATGATTCTTCACAATCTAAACACTATATAAAAACAAAATAATTAAAAGGTACAAATCAGTTCAGGATTATGTATATGAGTACTTAGGTCAGAGAGAGGAAGAAACATACCGTGAGCAATAGGAGCCTTGGACACACACACACATGACTTCATTTAATCTGCACAGCCTTTCAAGGTAGGTGTCTTCATCTCCAGTTTCCAGACGAGGAAACTGAGATGCAGGGACCAGATCACTTGTGCAAAATGACACAGCTAGTAAATGTCAATGCCAAGATTTGAACTTGTGGTCATGGAAGAGACATTATTATATTGTGAAAGGCAGGTAAACTGTGGGTGGGCGAGGGGGAAGGACACCAATGCCCAGAGACCCTGCCTTGCAGCTTTGAGGACGTAGCCTGCCCTTGCATATATATCTAAACACCATCACAGACGACAAGCTGTTGAATGTGGAGTTAGTCTGACTCCCCCAATGGAGAAAGAGACACAGGAGGAACCTTATAGCACAGATGTGCCTGCATCCCATAGGCTATGGAGGCTGTTCATACTCATGCACAAGTCAACTGCACACTTCACAGAACTAGCTTTTGTGACACGGACTCCATGTAAAAATCATCTTCTAGGGCCCTCTCCCTCACCGTGGCAGTGCACCTGGGAGCTTCCTGTTCCATTTGCAATGTTCATGTTCTCTTCGATCATTTTATATCTCTTTGGTCCTCGTCTCCCTCATCTGTGTCACTCTGAAGTCCCTTGGGAGGAATATTGATCCTAAAGAAAGACTCAGAAAATAAGAAATAAGAGGAGCTGAGAAAATACGGCCTCAAGCATACTCGGAGCTGATTTTCCAGTTAAGAGGTTTGAAAGTGTGTTGAATGAACCTGACTTACACTGTTAGGGAAAGTGAAGAAGGTGTTACAGCACAGGTTGTATCAGGCTGCATCACATGTGTGGGGAAGAAACTTAGGGCTCTGTGGGCCATAGGAGCGTGCAGGGTGCTACTACCAAGTGTGCCCCGCCTCCCCCTTTTTAAGATTTATTTATTTTTAGACAGAGGGGAAGGGAGGGAGAAAGAGAAGGAGAGAAACATCAATGTGTGGTTGCCTCTCACGTGGCCCCCACTGGGCACGTGCTCCCCCTGGGGACCTGGCCTGCAACCCAGGCAAGTGCTCTGACTGGGAATCAAACCGGCGACCCTTTGGTTCTCATGCCAGCACTCAATCCACTGAGCCACCCCAGCCAGGGCCCAAGTGCCCCTTTGACTGCTCCACAGGAGCTGACCCTGGCAGGAGGAAGTGGCTCTGTTTCCAGGTCTAAGATTTGGTGATCTGTAATTCAGTACAAGGGGCTTATGTAAAGGCTTTTGTTGCCTGTTCCTCTTTCAAGCTGGAATTTGTTTAGCACAGAGGAGTAAACTAGGGGTAGATTATACACTAGCAAGCACTAGTATGTCTCGAGAGAAGAGTCTACATACACCTTAAAAAATCAGATTCTTTTACTTTGCTGTGGGTGACGGAGACAGGGATGGCCTTGAGGCTGCCTGGAGATCCCCTTCAAGGTTAGTTATGACGCTAGTTTCACTCTCAGATTGGGTCATAGGCATTTAGAGTTAAAGGTGCCGTTTAAACTTATTTATTTTTATTAAATGTTTGAACCACTTTAAAAAAAATTTAAACTTGAAACTTGTTTACATAGTAACCAACTACCTGTACCTGACTTGTTCAAGTCTGTCCGTATGCCCACCGAGTTGTTCCACAGTTGTTATCGCTGTGTACTTACAGTGTAAAATTCTACTTGTAACATTATTTAATATGAAAATGATAATATGGAACATTGTGTGTAGGGCTTTAGAGTTTACAAAGCACTGTGACATACTTTCTCTCTGTTATTTTTGGTGGCTCTGCGGCATTCCACCAAACTGATCTGCAGCCGTGGAAGGTTCTGTTTCTAACCCGAGTCTGCTGAAGTGTGAGAAACCGTGGCAGCTTTAGCCTTATCACTGTTTCCTGCTCAGGCAGGTAAGATCTGCTAAAGGAAGGAACAGTTGCCAAATGGCCAGGTGTGCCAATTCATGGCCTAGAAGGGGCAGCTGTCGGTTGAACTTTGCCCGTGTTTTCAGGATTTTATCTGATCTTCTGGGTGTTCTTGTGAGTGTGCTCCTGTGTGTGAGAGCATCAGGACCGGATAGCTGTTCAAAGGCCTCGTGCCTCTAACCGAAGACTCTCTCTCAAGGTCCCTAGAGCTGCGAGCGGCCATCTTGGAACAGGTGGGAGTCGTGTGGCATGTGCAGGGGCAGGTGTGGGTTCCCGCCTCATAATGGCCTCCCAGAGGCCTTGAGAGGGTTGCTCCTTGGGCCACCCACTGTACTCTGAGTGGAGAAGGAGATGTGGCAGGAGCAGCCAGTTTCCCAGTCCTATTGGTGTTACTGCTGCCAGTTTGAAGATTCCCTCCTTAACCCTGAGGCAGTCTCAGTGCAGCTGACTCATACGTGGGGAAGATAGTGGCCTTTGAACTCTTGGTTTCAGACAGTCTTGACCTTGGTTAGATACCATCTTGACCTCTGGAAAGAACTGTGCCCAGGGCCTACTGTTTCTGTGACTTCTTTCCACAAAATAACTGATGATTTTATAATATATATTTTTTTACCTTACATGTCTAAAGTTGAAGGTCATCTCTTTTGTAGTGAAAAAAATAACCATTTTCTCTGTGGTGTGCCAAATATGTGGGTTAAAGCAGAAGACTAGCTGTCCTGGGTTCTATCCTAGGTTTTCTTTCTTTTTTTTTTTTTGCTGATTCACAAAGGCATTTAATTTCTTTCCACAACTTTTTCTAGATCTGTAAAATAGAGAGGAAAGTTTATGAACATCTATGTGCTACTGAGGGGTTTTTCTGTGCAAATAATAATTATTATTGATACAGCCATAGGATTTGCTGCCAGCTTCAAGGGGTGCATTTTATCTCTCTGGAAAGAGGCCAGCAGTAATGATAGAAACACAGTGCATTTGACTTTGACCTTACCTTTGACAGTTCTTCCCTAACAATCTTTAAAAACACACTCCACCATTTAAGAGAACATCAACAAGTCTTCAGCAAAGCCTGTGGTCTATGCAAACCTCTGTACAACTTTGGGATTGTGGTGAGAAAACCCTATTCTTCATTCGCTTCCTGATATCTTGGGATATTAGAAGTGTTGGAAATAAAAGTGGCAGAAAAGCAGCATAACCTGCTTGACAAGTCCTGTATCAACAGAGGAAGTCCAATAAGGCTCCTGGCCTGGGATTGCCAAGCTCAAAGAAGCCAATTGTAATGTGCACAAAGGTGAGAGTCACTGAAGCCCAGGGAGCTCCCAGGAGGCCCACGTGTAGGCAGGACCCAGAGTTCCAACTAAGGACGGAAGGTCCATGGCAGCCTAGGAGGCGAGCTGAGTTCAGTGACTGTGGATTCTCTGGTGAGGTGGCATTGTTACCTGAACTGGCCATGTTGCTGGGCGGACATCTGACCATTGTTCCTGCCCTGCTGTCCTGTCACCCTGTCATCTCAGTCCTCTAGACTTCCATCCTGCAGGTTCAGAGAGTGGTGTTGGCAGCTCTGTCCACTGCAGAACGCAGGTGGATTCGTGAGCTTGCTTTTGATTTTTCTTTTTTGTTGAGGGTACAGCAATCAACCCATTAGGGTGGAGGTGTAAAGGGAGAAAGCCCTTCCCATTGCCCCTCAGTGGGCTGCCGTTTGCCCTTCCCTAGACTATTACTTTATATTGCTCAAATCATGCTTTCAGAAAATCAGAAAAAGTGAGAGAATGTCTTTCACAAATTTGTATGTATACGGGGCAACTTTAAGGTGTTCTTGTGACTGAGGGAACCCGTTCACACGGGCCCTGGTGTAACCCCCTCCTTGGCTCCCATCCTTTCTCCGCCGTGCTAGGCCGAGAGCCTCCAGTGTGTTTGGTGACCCAGAAATGGTGAAAGTGAAACCGCTTTTGGTGGCACTGCTCTTTTTGAATGGGAAGTGCTGCCGGGGAGAAATCACTTGATGGTGAAGTTTTATGTTAGGAGTGGCTCTCTTCCTCACAGCAGTAAGAAGACTCCTGAATAAATCTAAAAAGGCAGCTTTTGGTATTTATGAAATAAAAACATGTCTCCTTCTTTAGTGTTGTATTGCCAGCACCTAGCGCAGTGTTTCACAACAAAAAAAGATTTTTGGTACACAATACAACTAGATGGCTGAATGAATGGGTGCCTTCCTCACCGGGTGGTCTTATACTGGCCCAAAATGATATGTAGCCAGAATTTAGGGTGCTTATGGAGAGCAATGTGTGCCATTTGTTTTCCAGTAATATTTCTGTGTGAAAGCAAGAGCTTACTAAACTTGAAAAGTCTTTGGAGGTTGTGAAATTCCCTATTGTTATTCGTAAGAGGAGAAGAGAACCACTTTTTTCCCTACCTTCTTGGCCGATAAGGAAAAGCAAATTTCAGAAAAACATTGGACGGAACAGGAAGTGCTTAGAGGGTTAGTCATACTTGTTAGGTATGAAAAAGCCCCTCTGCGTTCTCATATTGTTTCTTTTATGGACTTAACACTTCCTACTTTGAGAATACCTTCCTCCCCAAGGGTTCAAAGCCCTTTATAGTCATTAACCTTCATCCTGCTTCTTAAAAACTTGACCTGTTAACTGCCATGTAGCTGGTGTCAGACCAGCTAAAACTTTCAGCCAAATGCATTTTATCTGTCTGGGTCCTATAGCTCAGTTGTGAGAATGTGGCCCCTCTGGGGGACCAACTTATACTCGTTTCCCTGGGACTTTCTGGTCTTAGCCCCCAAATCCCACATCTCAGGAACCCCCGTTGGTTGTAGCCAAAGAGGTGACTGGTGCAGGGAGCCCTGCATAAGGAGAATTCCACCCCATAGTCCTTACCTTCCACCTGACCAGGTGCTTTAGAAATGACCCAGGCCGTAGTTTGTGAATGGTGCAGGACAAATCTTTAGCACCACTTGTTAGAAGATTTAAAGCACGTAGTCCTGGCATTAGGAAAATTTGAGATGAGTAGTTTTACAAAGTAAATTTCTGGTTTCTTGTGTTTTTTGTTTTGTCTACCCTGTCTCTCTTTACTACAGTATATGGTGAAAAACAAAAACAAGAACTCATACCTACCTGATTTGTGAAACAAGAAGTGTGATTTCAGATAACTTCTGTTGGTCTCAGATTTTTCATCTGAGAAATGAGGATGCTGGTCTCCATTCCTAGGGCCCCTTTCGGTTCAAACTTTCTAGGAGGAAAGAAGCAGGAAGCAGGAGAGATCAAAAAGAAAATGGATTCCACCTCCTTTAATAAACTTACTCACAAGGAGGACATCTCCTTTAAGCGTACATCTCCCCATGTTCTTGGGGCATTTCCACCCGTGACATCCCTCCCCTTCATTGTCTGCCGCCGCACACTGTGTGGCTTGAACGTGCTGCTTTGTCCGTGTCAGACGGAGTGGGCACCTGACGCTGGGCCTAAATACATTACCCTGGATGTCAGAATATTTAAGTTGCCCCACTCCAGGTTTTTAATCATCTTGTGAAACACTAGAACTTTCAAAAACCTTCTAATATATTTTTTACTATCTTCCACGATTCTGTGGGAATACCACCTTCATTTTGCCAAAGATCCATACTTCTCATTTTGGGGAGAAAACATAGGAGGATCGTGGCTCTGGAATCCGACGTACCCTGGATTAAAACAAAGTTCTCTAAGCTTGCTGAGATTTGCTTTGTTCGTTCATAAAACAGAAAGGTATCATAGCTTCAGTGTCTGGCATGTGGAAGGCGCTGAATATATTTTATTTACCTCTTCATTTTCCCTTAGCGCTTCTGCCTGCACCGTGCTCCCGGACCTGTTACCTTGTTTTCATTCCTCCCCCTCTGACTTAAGTTGAGAGGGTGCAGAAAAGGTTACACGTAAAGGAGAGGCAGTGCACGGTGCATGGTGGCTACTCACTGAATAATTATACCAGAGAATAATCATCTCTCTTCCTGACGACTCATGTGAGGCCACACTGCCCCTGAATGCTTATGGAACCAACCGGGAAAGAGGTGTCATTAGCAAAGAGCCAGTTCCCTTAATGCAAGAAATGAAATGTGTTCATTAGTAGAGCAAGACAGGACCATTTCACACCCCGGCCCACGCTCAATGGGGTCGAAAAGTGATCTGCAATCTAGGTGAAGCCGATGTGGGAAGTTGCCCCGCTGTACTAACTGTGGTAGCAGACAGCGGGAGAGCCACGGGGTGTTTTGTGTAGTCACTAGCAGGTTAATCACAAGAAGAAAATGCATGTTCTCCCTTTGGGCAGAGCATGGGTCTCAGTGTTAGAGAAATTGCCTTGGAATATCTCTCACTGAGGACCTACCCGGTCCAGAGAGATGGATTATCCGATCGTGCCAGGGCATGTAGGCCTGGCAGCGGCCACTTCCCCTATTGGCAGCCTCTTTTTTAGGAATCGAATCTTTGATTTCCATTTTCTCATTTTTTTCCCTGCTGAAAAACATGATTTACAAAAGCACTCGAAAATGATTTAAACTCTGTAATAGGTCATAATTTTACATGTGCATCATGTCTTTTATCACATAGTCTTCTGTGTAATTCTGTGATATCTTGACGCCACCACAAATGGAGCCAGCAAGCCCTCTCAGAAATGACCGTGTCTGTCTGTGTGTATATCTATATGTCCTTAGGATTTGCCACAGTGCTGGCACATGTACTTGTCATTGATAGTTATTAAACATTTTATGCGCCAGGCCCTATGCTAAGTTTATCTGCTTCGATCCTCACAACCTTTTAAGGTAGAGCCAGTATTGTGTTCTATTTTACAGGTGAAGCTATAGCTCTTAACCACCACTCTGCCCTGCTCAAAAATGTGTTTAGAACCGAATGAAGAACTTGAAGGGAAAGGAGAGCGCGGTCCCTAGATTCTAGTGTTTTTGTGTTGTGTGTGTGATAACACAAAACTTTTGTCTCTTTAAAATGTCATTGAAATGAAACTTGAAAGGCTTTGTTCTTCATCATCTTCTCCTTAGTAAAAATGGGCAAAATGTCTCGGTAATTTGTCGCATGTGTCCCAAAGGTGGCTGCTTTAGTGACACTAGTTCCCTCTTCCAAGTCTCCAGTTCCACGTGTACCATTGTTTGTCTTCTGCGTACTCCACTCTCCCCCCCTCTGAAGACATCTGTAGCTCCACCCACATCCACTTGGCAGCTGCTACATTAAAATACCTTCACCCCAACATTGGCACAGAATGAGGGTCACGGGCCTCCAATTAAGTCAAGCCTTGCTTCTTGGTGTGTTTACAGATTCGGGAAAGGGCACTGGTCTTTGGAGGATTTCTTAGTGAGATGAGAGTTGGTGTGTAGTCACCTAGTGTGATTTCTGGCATAGTGTGGCGTAAGGCTAAAATCTGGTGAGCCCGTACCAGCGCTGAAATATCCATGTGAGTCAGGGCACCTTCAGAGTTTCAGAAGTAGTCACTGACCAGACAGTTGGACACGCTGTGCTTGGTGTCATCGAAGGAAGGGCCCAGGCTTTGCTGTCTGTGGGTTCTGGGTTCAGAGACTGCTTGCCTCTTACGAACATTATGCAAGTTATATAACATTGCTGAACCCAAATTTCTTAGTCTTTAAACATGGGGATTAAAATGTCATGGTAATTTGAGTGCTGGGCAATTTAAATGAAATGATGTATGTGCCTGTCACAGAAGAGCTGACGATAAATAATAGCTCATTTTTCTTTCCTTTTAAGTCCCCTCCCATCTAGACTTTAAGCTCCTTAAAGAAGATAGAGATTTTGTTTTCTTATGCATCTCTATATTCTAACCACCTAGTGGTGCCAGGAAGGTATTTATTGAACCCAAGAAGACTCTTTAGAAAGGTCTTTGGATCATTCTTTCCTTCACTCACCGGTTACTGATTGTGTATCTACAGTATCAGGTGCTGTGTGTGTGCCGGGGATGGAGGGGAACCAACGATGTAAGGGAAAGAAACATTACATAGATAATTAGAGTAATGGACAACCTTGGTCCTTGACATGGGTCTTAAATTTTGAAAACAGCTAAAATTGTTTGACGTCTGTTACATGTGATAAGTAAGGTTTTCGGTCAGGTACAAGAAACGGCGATAAACCATTGTCTAGAGCTGGCTCTGAAAGAGGTGTTGGAAAAGTGCTGTTGAGGAGTGATGGAATGATTAGAACACGTGTAAGTGCATTATAGGGCATCTGTCTCGAAAGGCAGCAGAGTTGATGGGATGAGCTCACAGCAGGTAAGGTATTCCAGGAATTTGGAACCGCCTGGGAATAAGGCCTAAAAACAAGTCAAATAATGGGAAAATCAGGCAGAGAATGTGTCTCCTGGACAGAAGTAGGAGATGGGCGGTGCTGGCCGCTAGTAGCAAGGTTTTTATTTAGACAGTTGGATGTAAAACTTTATAGTAAGTGACTAGATGGCCCTAGGGGGAAACATGGGATAAAAGATGAGTTTGTATTGCCCTTAGGGAATGCTGGGAGATTGTCTAGAGAGGCTCATTGATTCATTCAGTTAACACTTCGCAAGTGCTGCTTTGAGTCAACAGGCAGCCCTCACAGGGCAAGGGATGTGGTGGTGAACGGGGCAGCCAAGGGCCCTGCCCCTGTGGAGTTTTCTGCTAGTGACAGCCTTGCTCCTGGGTGAGTAGGAGGGACCCCAGTGGGGTTTTGGGGTCTGAGAGGCAGGGGAAGGCAATGTAGGCCCCCTGCTGTGAATGTGGTCACAGGAAAGTCAAAGCCCAGGCTCCAGCAAACCATCAACCCCGAAACAAGGATCTGTGAAGTTGAGACCTAGATCCTAACTCAAGGTCACGTCTGCTGAGGGGGTCAGGCAAGCACAGACTGGGGACACTTGGCCTGGGACTTGAATGAGATCCCTGCAGCTGAGTCCATGGAAGGGGAGGGAATAGCTTACAGCAGTGAGTCAGGGTGATAAGAGTGAAGAGCCCACAATCAACTCTAAGAAGTTTTCTAAACACCTTTATTTAACTAGAAAATGTTTATTAACAGTGATTTGAAATGAGAGGGGTTTTTATTTAGGTCTTAGGATATTCAGGGTTGTGCAGAGATCTCCACCTTATTAGTGTTTGTTCTGCAATCTAGAGGTAACCCACTCAAGGCAGGCTTTGGAAATCGCACTGCTTTGTTCTCCGGTCTCCACATCAGAACTGTTGTTGAAGCCACCGGGGAGACTGGCGGTGCAGCAGCGTTGCGGGCAGCCCGCATTCTGAGGATGCGAAGACAATTGTAGGTACTCTCTGGTCAAGTAGTTTCAGTACCCGAGTGAATTTCAGGTGACAAGCCCAAATTCGTGTCACACTGCTATCACTGCTTTAGAATGGTATGTTGCTTAAAAGGAAGAGAAAAAAAAATACAGATAACATCAAAATTCTTCAAAACCTTAGAAGCAATTTTTTGCAGGAAGAACTTGAGTTCTTTAAGTTCCAATGGGTTTTTTTTTTAATTTTTTTTTTTAACGAAGGAATGAATAAGTAAGTCAACCAAGTTCTTAAGTAAGCTCTCCTTCCCCTTCAGAGCCACTTTATGCACAGACTTTACCCTGATAACCAACAGTTTTCAGAGACAGTATAGGCAGAAGGTAGCTGGAGAGAAATGACAACTTTGGGTACGGGCTGCTGGCTCTGTCCAGAGAAGGTGATTCGTTCAGGAGTCTCGTGTGTGTGTGCGTGCGTGTGTGTGCATGTGTGTGTGTGTGTGTGTGTGGTGTATTCTTTATTGCAGTTTTTCCATTACCATTTAGTCCCCTTATACTGCCTTCCCCCAGCACCCACCACGCTGTTGTCCACGTCCAGGAGCCCTTTTTCCTTTTGCTTCATCCCTCCACCCCTCCCCTCCCCCCTTCTCACTAGCTGTCATCTTGTTAACCCTTCAACCTCCGTTTCTTCCCTCTGTCAAGTGGTTTTGTGCTAGTTCTAGTGATAGGACTTGAGTTTTAGGAGGATATAGTAGCATGTCCTTGAAGGACAATAAACTGTCTCTATTAAGAATCTTAGCAGGCTCTTCACCTCTACTAGTTTAGGATTCTAAGATTTTATTAAGAAATTAGCTGCTTAGGGTTCAAGGCATTTCTGCCAGTTACAACAGTTGATAGTTCATTATGCAAAAACAAAGACCTAACCACTAGTCCCAGGGTTACTTTGAGGGGGAAAAAAGTGTCCCACTCACCACTTTAGTGTGGCACAAACGCAGCCCTCAGAGCCTGCACAGGGATCGTGCACCTCGCCTGGCAGGGAGGGGCTCTTCAGTTTCCCTGTGCCTGGATGTGGATTCATTCTTGAGGAGAAGGGGTCTGGGGCTTGAGCATGTGAGGACAGACAGACATCCTCCTGGGTGGGAGAAGGGGAAGGGAGGGCAGGCCGGAAGTGGCATGGGTTTTCATTCCTTCTTGCTTCTTCATGAACCTTCCTCCTGCTGCTCACTTCAAGTACAGCCAGTGCTGGGAGTGAGGGCTCCTCCAGGAGCTACAGAAAGTGGAGCTGATTGGCCTTCTGGTGGGGGGGTGGGGATGGGGGAACTCCAGAGGCAGTTGAGAGAGAAGAGGAACCACCGCAGACACACCTGTCTAGGCAGTTGTTCGCATCTACACAGGCCAGGTAGTCACTGCCTGTTCGTATATACATAGGTCAGGTAGTCACTGTTCAGGAACTGCCTGCATTACACTGATAATCTCCATTTGAGGGTTAAAAGCAGAACAGTAGCAATTTACTCAGGAGGGAAGGACAATTGGCAAGTTGATTAATACGGTTTTTAAAAACCTATTGTGAAAAATAATCATCTACCATGTATCTTGACTTACTCTATTATTTCTGTCTTGATTTAGGACAGTGATTCTCAGCCTTACTCCTCTGCGTATTGGAGTCACAGGGGGAAATTTAGAAATATTGATGACTGGCTGATTTACTTGGATGCTGTCTTTTTTTTTCCCCCCTTAAAGCTTCTCCAGATGACTCTGGTGTGCAGCCAAGATTCAGAATACCTGATTTAAAATGTGTGTTTCCGAAATTGTTAGCTGGTCCTGAGTTTCTGAAGTATATTCAAGCGTATTTTTCATGTACTGAGCACTAATCATTTTAATGAAGGCAGGGATCTTACATAACATAAACTATTAATTAGTCTCAACAACAGAGCTGCAAGAGTGCAACACATCAGTTTCCGTATTATTTCAAGCTGCTTAATACTCTGTTAATCACTGGTGTCATCATGTGCACACACGCACTTCCATATCTCATTCTCGTTACTATCATTAAATGGTAGCGCCACACTGATGCTGACGGCATTTTTCATAATAATAGTCACCTTGCCAGCAGAACTTGTTTTCAGTAAACGGTCGTCAAAAACAAAACTCCCAGATCTTTCTAAGTGTGACCACAGGGAAGGGGAAGATGCCTGAGCTATCATAAGGAGTCTTAGGCCTATGAGTCAGGGAATGTCTACGATTTTTGACAAGTAGAGGTAGAAGTCACTTGCCAAGACGGTTTCCCTGAAAGAGGAGGCGCAGATGTGTGGCATTCTTCACCCAGTGTTTGCTGTTGTGTGTGTGTTCCCTTTTAGAGTTATAGAGGGTGGGAGGGGAAAAAAGGATCAGTTCAGCCCTTATTCCTCAGTCAGTCCTATAGTGAGGTCATTGTCATCTTCGGTCTTTGTTTCAATTAAGTTAATTTCTCACTTTACAGCATAAAGACAGGTTTAGTTACCAACGTACACATAAAAAGTAGTACTTTATTTGAAACTTCACAAATTCCTTATCATAAGAAGACCTTGCATTTATAGAGAGCCTTTGTTTCAAGAAACTCATAATATTTTATAAGCTTCATCTGATTTATCCTTAAAATAACATTACGTGGTAGTAAATGTTGGGAATTGTTAGGCCGTTTTCTCAGACAGCAACACTGAGGAGATGCTGAGTTACTTCTTTTACTTTGCTTTTTAAGCATACTGCTCTTCTGTGGGTTTATTGAAAATTATTCTGGTAGTAAAGATTTTGCAGAGATATAAGTCTTTTCCAGATCTAATTTGCACTTGTTACTCTAGGTATAGCTTACAAGGCTTTTTCTATTTATATTTATTTCTCGGCCTGAGGCAGCCCAGGAATTATCCGATATATGTAGAGCAGGGGCTTTGTTCCCTTGGAGTGTGTAGTGGTTGCAACCCAGCCTTCTCCCTTCCTGACGGAGGCACGTGGGGCTGGGGGTGTCTCCTGGTTCACTGGAAACGGGCTGGATTTGGACAGGACCATGTAGGACTTCATGCAAACAGCCTCATTGGGGCTGCCATTCTAAAGACTCTATTCAGCATTTCTAGGGATTACCTTCACGTGGATTAGAATGTAGATCTTGCTCTTGTTTCAAGTCTTTAAAACCTTATCGGGCATGTGGCCCATTTAAGCTATAGGCATCTCGTAATGACAAATCACAGGGCATGAAGTCTTTTTAGTTTGAAAGGAAGTCTGACTTGCCTCTCCTCCAAACACCCCTCAGCAGCCAGCAGGGGTTGTGCGTTTGAGCCGTAGCTTCTCTTCATCTCTCTTCCTTTTAGAAGACTTCCAGATACAGCCACTCAAGAAAGAGATGAAGATGAGCAAAAGCCCAGAGTGATGCTGTAATAGAAAGCAGAGAGCTGCGTGGGGAGGGCGTGAAGGATTTATGAGGCACAAGAGGGCCGGTGGGAAGCTAGAAAGGGAAGGAGAAATTAATGGTTAATAGGTTCGAAGCAACCCTTTGGGCTCCTTCTGCCTGTGGGCTCTGCAGAAGCCTGACCCCTGTTCTTTCCTTTGCCCAGGTTTTACAGTCCCATGATTCCCGGGGGTGGGGACACCGCAAGTTCTGTAGGAGGGCAGTCACATGGCAAGTGGAACATGCCTGGAAGGTATCTCTCCTTTGGGGCAGAAATTGAGAAGCCTCTCTAATGGCGCCCTTGATACAACTAAGTAACAGCTCTCTCAGTTCATTACTCATGAGCCTCAGGCAGGGACACTGCAGACTGGCTGATTGTCATTGCCAACTCGTTAAAGGGAATAGCAGCTATGGAGGAGAAAGTGGGCAATAAAGAGCTGTACTTGGCCACTTGGTTGAGCCCAGGATATAAGCTGCTGTTAATTTAAGTACCTGTTTCTTCTGCTATTAAAATTTGGAAGAAAAGGATTTAGTGACCCTCTTTCAAAAGGCTGATCAAAAGCTTGGGGGCATTTGTGGATAAATCCAACAGTAAGAGTTTATTTTTCCCAGAAGTAGTGCCTGCCGGTCCTGTATAAATAAAGCCATGCCACCTTTCTTCTACTGAGGTGACCCGCTCCCAGCAGGACATGCACTCCTGGGGTTTCTAGGAGTGGTGGTGTGTGTGGCTGAGCCCACGGAATCTCCACTTTGAGTGACAGCAATCATCTGCATTGTGGCAGGGATTAGGGGCATAGTCTGCGACATGGAGGGGCACACGTTGACTGGACCGACCCAGGCCTAGAGCTTCTGCTGTGACCTTGTCTGTATCAGCACTGGGATCCAGCCAAGTGAGCTGAACACCCTTCAAGCAAAAAACATCCCTGGAAACCACAACCTGGAACCACAGCTTGACATTCTGCTTACCATTCATGTCAGAAATATTTAAGAAGTTCAGAAAGAAAGAAAAAAAACTGTAGTGCCTCAAGGTTGGAAAGGATCTTGATTAAAGTGTTTTCAAATTAGAACAATAGAGAAATGTACTTGAGTTTTTTTGCTCTGAGGGCTTGTCTTTAAAGGGGTTGCTCCTAGTTCTAGACACATTGCTTTTTATAATTATGTTCGGTGGAGCCCTCGGAGCCAGTGAGGGGACTTGGGGGAATGCACTGATAGAGAAGGCAGTTGTGGTGTTCGTGTTTTGTTTGGATCTGCTCTGCCCACGCTAATTAATAACCTTCGACTTGCCAGGAGATCTAGGATTGTAGAGAAGCAGCATCTTGGAGTTGTAAGGCACCTTCAAGTTCCACCTGAGTGCCTTCCCACTGCAGGAACCCCTTGTCGAGTTTCCTTCTAGTCTCAGCTTAAATCAGCTTTTGGGGGAACAATAGGTCATACATATTTCTAGTGCACAGGTATATGTTGCTGGCCCTGCCCTCTGAGATGCTACAGATCAGCCTTAACTCTTCCTTACACTAGTCCTCCTGTTTGAAGACACCTCCAAGGATCTTTTCTATCCGTTCCCCTCACAGGCCACTGGAGAAGCCGAGTTGGACTGCAGCCACTGTGATTCCTGGAGGCAGCCTCAGCTGCTCCATGGTACAGCAGTCTGCACTCTGCAGGCTCCACGTAAATGTTGACGGGGCCTTTCCTCCTCAGTTGCCCCCTCACTGCTCCTGTTGTCTCGCCTGTACTTTTATATTTGCTGCTCTTGGAATAAATGGAAAGGAGTTGAATAAGGGAAATGTATTTTGTTGTTGTTAAAGAAAATGTTAGAGACAAAAGTAACACATTTCTACTGAAAAATTACCCAAGATGAGCTCTCTATACAAGGTGAAGTCATCATACGCACAAGAAATCTGTAAGTGCCCTGTTGGCCCTGCTGGTCATGTCCACGGGCAATAACATCCCCGGATGGATTGTAATGGCTGCGCCTGCTCAGAGGTCGTGCCAGGAGAACTTCTCCAGTACATCCTATTTGGTCCCTTTCTTTCCTCTAAATGCATCCACTGCCTGCATCTATGCTCCCCACAGAGTGAGCAACAGGCTTAAGAAAGTCAGCAGCCTGACTTAGGCAGCTCTGTGTGATGACCCTCAAAAACCCTACTGGAGTTCTGAGGGCACAGAGCAGTGAAATAAACCCAAACTGTGACAGTTCTTACAAGCTTGAATATATCTCTTGGGATTCCCCGTAAGTTGTGAAGCCACTGTGGACTGGCTGGTGCTACCTAAGTGTCATTTCTTGTTTTTCCTCTTTATACCAACGATCTCATTTCCCGAGCTGGTGACTTGAACAGATTGCTCAGCCCCTGCCATCCCCAGATCAGGTTCACTGTGTGGAATGGAGGTAATAATGCCTTCCTTACAGGGTTATTGTGAGTCTCAAATGAAGGCGTCATGGGAAGGACATTCCAAGGGCTCTCTTAATGCTAGCTCCACTTCCTGCAGTGACTGTGTTTCCCAACTCAGATTGGGACACATGTTCTGAGTATTATGCATGAGTACCCATATGTATCACTGGGTAAAATGACACAGGATTTTAATATTTGGGCCATCTGGGAAATCCTAGGAATTAGGGTGGCGGAATTTGTAATGCCTACTCCATGCCTGGGCTCCTAGTGGACGCCCGATGAATGCTGAAATATTTCATAACAATCAGGAGGAAAAAAACCTTAATGACCTTTTTATGGCAGTGCTTGATTGCAGGGCCTGTTGCTAACACATCTTTTTATTCACCTTCTTGTGCACAGATAACATTGTTCCAAGTGAAAGGAAGACTTAAGATGTTTTGACTTATTTGTATCTGACAAACATAATACCCTGTCTTCTGATTTCAGAATATAATAGGCCAGGGAGCTGAGGAAAGGGACTGTTTGAGTTATAAATATAAACATGCAAGAATCTGCATATTTCAGGTCCTGAACCTATCTTCTTCAATGTCCAAAGCAAGAGCACTCAAACTGGTGAAGCTGGGCGCCTAGGAAGACCCCCCACCTCAGAGTGGGTGTGGTTTGTTGGGCACCCTGCCCACCCCTGCTCCCCTGGGCTGAATGGGCATCTAGGTAACCAAGGGAGGAAGCTCTAGAGACCAAGAGGAGTCCCTACTCATGTGATTTTTATCCCCCTGAAATAATTTCAAGCATGTTAAAAGCCAGAGACTCACTAAGTTGTATAACTCTAATGCCTGAGCACCCAGAGGGCTGTTTCTCTCAGGATGGGGGCTAGACACCAAGAGGACAGCCGCCTCAGGCTGCTGGTGTAGATGTCTTTGGGAACCTCTATGGGATGGGAAGACAGCGTTACAACCGCTCTGTTGTGATGTGATGGAACTGGTTTTCTGCTTCAGAGTTCATCTTCGAATACCTTCGATGCTAAGGTATATCCCAAATCCTCAGGTGTACTGTTTTTGGGAAGATGCCAAAAATGCCATGGTCTATGGTCTTTACAATGTTTATTATGAAGAGAAGACCAGTGATTGCATCTTTTCTCAAGTTCTTTAAGTTCATCTCACTACATTTTGAGGTAAACAAAATATTCAGTGTAGTTTTTCACATGAACGAAATCGACACTCAGGAGTTTCGGTTCCTGTGCGTGTCTGTTTGTATCCATGATGCCAAAAACCTGGAAAACTGTGCAGCTCAAATTTCAGTCTTGCACATTTTTTTTGTGATGTATCGCTTTTGCTTGTTAATGAAAGCTTAATTAAAGAAAGCCAAAGCCACCACCTTAAATCATTTTGCAGCCAGAAGAGCATACTTAAAATAAATGTGTATTCAGACTTCAGCTTAGCAAATCTCAATAAATAGCTTCCCATAGGAGAGACTTCTTCTGTTCAGTGTGCAGAAAACAATCAGCTTTCCTAAAAACCTTCAGGGTGGAAAAGAGCCCTTCCCTCAAAACACCAGATATTACCCATGTGACCGCTGTGTCTCTGGTGTCTGCTGTTTGCCGTCTCGTCTGGTTTGCCCAATTTCATCGTGATGATGGGACACCCAAGAGCTGCAGGATGCAGAGGGTACCTGTGGCATTTTTACTAGAGCTCCCCAGGAAATGGTCACAGTCACCGCTGTTTCCATGACACTCTTCTCAGGACTTTACACAGGCTTCAAAACCATCCCTGGGGGAATCCTGCTATTTGTAATGGAGGTGGGACTCTTTCTGGAAAGAGACCCTGAACCAAGGACAGCCTCAGCTCTGCCGCGGAGGAATCTTTGAAATTACCTGCAAACCATCTTTTACAGGCACGGCCAAACTTCCTTTTTGTTTTTCTCAATTCCAGAAATGCTTGGTCTTTATTTCCAGAAAGTTAACATTTGGTTAGCAAGAGGCTGTAAGTTTCTTAACCTTTCAGCCTCTTCAGCGAGTTAATGGTGTAAAAGCAAATGCAAAAATACACTAGCAGGATCCCCAGGATTTGATTTATTTTGAATAGAAAGCTCTGTGTTGAATACTTTGGAATAGAAAAGACTTTTTTTTGGTAATAAGAATAGTTTTTTGACTCTTTATAATATGCAGCCATCGGGTGTTGGGGGTGGGTGGGGAATAAATGCCATGTTTCTACGCAGCACGTGACATGTAAGCTTGTTTCCTGAGGTGGTCGCGGAGTCCAGACTGCCGGGTTTGGAATGAGTGGCACTGCACAGGCGCCTTCCATCCGCCCCTCATGGTCGGGGAGGGATGAAGACGGACTAGAACTTACTCTGGCTTCAGGAGTTGTGCTAACGGCAAAGTGACCCTGTATTCCATTAAACTTTTTTGTTAGAAGATTTCTATACTGATTAGTAAAATTTAAGCTTCATTCCTTGCCTAAAATGATTTTTAGCCTCATTTTCTCTTTTCTAAGCTCCTGTGCCCGCCCCATCCTTCTCATAGGTATCACATCACAGTCGGCCTCAGGACGGCAGTGCTTCCTTTTGGACCAGCGGGTTGGTTTGATAGGTTGTGTCTGTGAATTTGAGAGCAGCCTGGTTTTATGGTGTTTTTTTTTTTCTTTTTCAGCATCTGAACAATAATGTAAGCACATCACGGCAGTTTTAGTCACTTCATTGACCTCCACTGGCAGTTTACCCCCTACAACACTTGAATGCACCAACATCACTGTCTGTAGCATTTTAATTGAATTAGACCAGTGGTTATAATCCTCTTGGGAAAGTTGTTATCTCCTCTGTAATGTTAAAGTGAAACACCTTTGGTTCTCATTCTACTGACAGTTTGTTCTAGAGGCGAATGAGCTGTAAGCGGGTAGGTCGGACCAGAGAAGAGCCTGTGAGGAAAAGGAGGTTTCTTTTATTTGGGAAATTGGATGTTAGTCTCCTTAAGTCTCTTGTCTAGATGTCTCCATCTGGGAGAGTGCAGTCTGTTTCATCTTTCTAACTGATGATAGCGTGTTGAGTGTTCAGTACATGGCTGTAGTAATAGATCAACAAACCAGGAACATGTGAGTCACCCTAGAGATTAACAAAAAGAAGGACAAAGGATTCCCAGACGCATGTTTTGTTCTTTCTGGAAAGGAGCGCAGGCACTGGGCTACGTCCTGTCTGGGGTCCCCTGAGTAGTCTGCTGGCCACTGAGCCCAGGGTCACGGTAGATGTGTAATGACGGTCAGCGAATCACTGGAGGCTCTAGAAGTGCATCGTGCTTTCCCTTTCTTGGTCAAGTACCCTCTCTTTTGTTACTGACTAGTCTCCTCATCGAAACTTTGAAAAAGAGCTTCCCGTCCCAAGTTTAGGGTGTTGAAATATTGTTGAGTTCAAACCGTCATTAGGAATGAGACGAATTCAGGGTCCATAATCACTCAGTCACTGGCCTTCTTTTTATAGGTTTCATCATAAAAGAACACAGTTCTTGCCATCTAGAATGGTTCAGATGTGTGAGGGAAGTGGGGCATAACATCTCCAGGCAGGCGCCAAAGTGTGGCTTCCCACGCAGTAGGGAGGACAGGACCGTGCTGACGTTTAAACACGGGGGTTGCCTCGGAGAAAGTATTGATGTGAAGGTACAACACAGTGGTGGTTCAGCAAGTCAGAACATGCCATTTTGAAGGTGGTACCTAATTTGACTCTTTTGTAAGTAGGCCAGAGGTGGCTTTTCCAAAAAATAAAGTAAAATCCTCTCTGAGGACTGGGTTTCTCCCATCTTGTCCTTGGTAGAGTTGGTGAGGGATGAGGGAGCTGGGATGGGGTGGCCCATCACTCATGTGGACTGGTTACTGGATCTTGGGTGTTTCTCCTTGCTTTAAAGAGAAAGTCACTGTATTATGAAACGCTGTCTTCTTTTCTCCTGCTCATGCCAAGCCATTTGAAAACTCTTTGGCTGTACCATGTTTTCTTTATCAACAGTTTCACTTCTGCAAAAAAACCCTAACAAAACAGAAAGCTATTTCTGGAAATGAAGTTAACGGTAGATAAGATATCTAGATATATCTTGGGGTGGGGAGGGGGGTGGGGAGGTTTATTCGAGGGTTGAGGCATGTGGAGACGTTGTTACACTAGAAAGACCGACTGTGGAAAATGCTTTAAAAGCCTATTTCACCTCAAAAAACTCCTAAACAGATTTTGTATGTTTCTCATATGTGTGTTTATATCTTTGCCTCTTTTCACCCCCCAAACCCCAAACCAAACCCGAAAAATATAACTCATCCTTACTTTAGAGTTGTGCAAAATATGTGTGATGTTTGATGAAGTTCAAGAAAAGTGAAGTTGAAGGTTTCGCCTCTGGGTGACCTTTCATAGGACATCTTGATTTGTACAGAAATGAAATTTATGAGATGTATGTGACTGGCCTTAATTAACAAATTCCCCAGGAAACTTTAGGTTGTATGTTTAAACAGATATATTCCAAATGCCCTGTTTGCTGATAGAGGATGCCTCAGGGACGGTATAGCGATTCCATTCGGAAATTACAAAAAATATGTATACGTTCATTTAAAATCGAAACTTCCCACCACAACCACCAAACTTCCCAGGGCATGAGCAGAAGAAAAGCCTTACTTTGGTGCGAGGGCCAGGGGACTCCCCTGCTTCCCTCTGCACACTTGATGAAATGTTAAGTGTTAGAGAACGGTCTTTCCGAAACATAAACGCCCCCTTCACTTTATTTTAATCTCTGATTTTTCTTTTGCTCCTGATTTCTGTTTTCATGATGGCATCTTACTGATCTTTTCCCCCGACCTATTTTTAGACCTGGTGTGTCCCACTTTACTTTACCCAGTGAAACCACAGAAACTAACGGAAGTTATCAAACTCGTGGGTATGCAGATCTGAGATGCAAATTGCACTGCTCTTCTGGTCCAGCACAATAGTTAGTTCCTTGTCATTATTTGCCAGGTTGTAACTTCAAACACATAGTAGTCCTTCCCATCCCATCCAGTTGTTTTAGCTGCTCTGACACACCCTGCCTGTTTGAATTTAAACAGTGGGTCTGCTGAAGCCCTCCCCCGCCCCACCCTTCTTGGCAGTTGAGTACGGATTTTCATTTAAATGGTACTTTTCTTAAATGAAGATGATTCTTTGAATCTCTGAAATCGTTCAGAAGGAAATGTTGATCCTGAGTTAGAGGATGGAGGAGATGTCCATGAACCTCACAGATAAGTCCTTGGTATGGAGAAAAAAATTAAATGTTAGATATTCTGGGTGGTTTTTGTATAGTGAGATTGGTAGATAATAGGAAAATCTTGCTCGTAGATTAAGTAACTAAATCTGGAATTTATAATCCATCATTCTGAGCTCACCTCATTGGATCTGAGTACAGGATCATACTTGGATTAGCAGCTGGGGATGTTGCCAGAGAAGAGGACACGTGGTTTTAATGTGTTGTTGACATTAATTATGTGACTTGGTAGTCATTTTTGAATGTAGTCTTTGAAGCCATTCTCTTGGACATACTTTCTCATTTCCTTCATCTTGTTCCACCCCCCCCCTTTACTTTAGCAAAACCACTAGTACAGAGAGAGGAAAAATGGACACCTATTGATCCGAGTCCAAAGGAAAAGCCCTATTTCAAGCCCATCCAGAGTTGTGTTGTGAATCCCAAAGCTGGAGATACGAAGTGCAGCTCAATGGTGTCTAGAGAGGGGCAGGCAGGATTGCTTGGCCACTGCTCAGATATCCCCTGACCCCTGTCCCTGTTGCCCCCCACCCCTCTCCCTGATTTCACACCTGAGTTCCAAGCATTCATTGTCTTTTCCCCCCTCCTCTCTTCCTGCCCTTGTTTTTAACAGCAGGAGCGAATTTCATATACACCTCCCGAGAGCCCAGTGCCGAGTTACGCTTCCTCGACTCCACTTCATGTTCCAGTGCCTCGAGCGCTCAGGATGGAGGAAGACTCGATCCGCCTGCCCGCGCACCTGCGTGAGTGTATGCGCGCCGGGGGCAGGGACAGACAGACCAACAGACGGACAGGTGTCCAGAGGGACCATAGAGTCAGGATGATTGACTGCATGGGACCAGAGGGGCAGGGCTTCGAGCTGGAGAGGGGCAAGCTCTGAGAGTGTTTTCACATGACTTTACCCTCTCCCCAGAACGGCTTTGAAAATTTTGAGATTCCTGCCCCTTGTTTTTCTGGAGTATTCGTTTCAGCTCTCTGACATGTTGCCCCCAAATCTGGGAATGGGCGATATATGTGGCAGAGGCAACTAAACCTAAGAGGTGAGGTAAATTTTAGGGGACAGTTTGTCTTCCTAAACTCACACTAACTCCCCTTTAATATTTTCTTAGGCCTTAAATTTTGCTCAGCTTCTGAGTCAGACTCACTCTGTCTCACTTTGCCCGTGAAGCTGTGTGCTCTTGCTATCCTTACAGGGCCTTCTCCCTCCTGCCTTTTCCGTTCCAGCCACTCTTCTTTCCGAGGTTTTGTTTGCCTGGGTGTGGCCTTTCTCTCCCCTCCTTTCTGATGCTCCCGTCTTCCTTCTCTGCTGCCTGCATTACCTCCATAGCTTCAGTCAGTCTGTGGTATTTCCACTCCCAAGTCCTCTCTGCCCATCTTCGCTACTACCTCCCCCGTCTGAATCTTCAGCTGCAACTTGGCAGGGCATTGGGGCCAACACACTTGTGCTTCTGGGGCCAGGCTCCAAAGCAGTCGACACCTGTCATTTCCTTTTTTGTCTTTCCTGTGTCGCCACCCAGCCCAGATGATACAGTGTGATGGGGGCAGCTGGGGAGAGTGAATCACCTGATTCCCACCCTGATCACGGTGTCCAAGAAAATGCCAGGTTCTCTGGCTTGAGTATTATCCTGAGAACACGAGTCCAGGTTGTAGAGGACACTGGGGGTCACCTTGGCCCTCCCTAGTTGATTCCTAATAACTTAAATAGCGGCATGATTGTGCTTGCCATCCCTTTCTGGCAAGGTGATGCTCCCCAGGTTATTCTCCTCTTGTTCCATCCCTCCACAGGAGCCAGAAGGTTGCTTGCTGAAAGTGGAGAACAATAGGAGAGAGAGGACGCAAACTTCTCTTTTCTCTTTCTGTGATAATTCAGGGAATCAGATGACTGATGCTGGGAGGTGCTAGGGGAGCATTGCAATGACACCGTCTCCCCCACAGTTAGGATGATTGCTGAGCTTTTGGCAAGGAGTTGGGGACCATGAGGATCTTCCCCTCCTCCAGCTTACTGAGCCCATCACTAGTTACAGAGTTGCTACGTATTAGGGTCAGCACATTCCAGCTTCACTTAGGCCAGGGGGTAAAGGGCATCACTCCACTCTACCATCTTCTCCACAAGGAACTTTTGAAGACAAGACTGGGACTGTAAAGGTGCCAAGGTCACGGCTGCAGGCACTGTCGTCCTCCATAAACTGGAGTGTTTTGCTACCACTGCAGCAGACAGGATTGCAAAAGAAAGCACAGCCAGGTAATAGCATCTTTTCCTCCAGAAGCTGACCTATTACTAGTATATTTACTTCGAGATGGAACACATTCATGCCATACAGACAAAATGCTCCTACTGCCTAATCTCATTCATTTCTTCATTCCACAAATAGTTACTGATTACCTGCGCTACACCAGGGACTCTTCTGGGTTCCAGGGATACAGAAATGAACAAAGCACCAAACTCCTTGCTGGGTACAGAGAGAAAATAATTACAAATACTTGTCCCAAATAGGCTGCTGTTTCTTTCATAGCTTTTTCATTCCTATGTTTCAACACATTCCTCCAAGGAAGCCCTAATTCCTGGTTTGCTTCCGGATGCTTTTGCATGTGTCAGCTCTCTGACCATAGAACTGCCTCTCCATAAGATGTTAACATGGCAAAACAGCTAACCGATACACCAAACCGGCAGCCAGGAGATCTTTATTCTTACCACTGTTAAACCAGCTGTTGGACTGTGAGCCAGTCACTGTGATACCCAGTTTCCCTACCATACAACACTGACTGGACGAGAGAACGTTAAACAGCCCTCTTCCAGATGTTAGGGTTCTCAGACATGGAATCATTCTCCCTACCTGGACCTGTTTCTTCCACACCAAGACTTGGATGTTTCCAGGAGTGGACGGTTTTCTCACTGAGCCACAGACATGCTGCTTACCACTGTTTTGCCAGGACCTACTGTGTGCCTAGCACACAGTAGTAATAGCTAATATTTGTTGTGGGTCACCCTCCACCAGGCACTGTGTGAAGTCCTTTATGTAGATCATCTTGTTTAATTCTCATAGCAGTGTTTGTAAGGTTGATGTTCTTTTTCTATCCATGAAGCACATAAGGGATTCAGGGCTTCAAGAATTTAAGCAACTTGCCAAGGTCACACAGTTAGAGAAAAAGTCAGGATTCAAACTTAATTCTGTCTGACTCCGAAGCTGAGGTTCTTATCTGTCTGTTATGCCACAATGTGTGTTCAGTGACTATTTTTTGAATGGATGGATGAATTCAGAGTTGACACGTAGCCGTTACTCACTGATGTGGCCATAGCAATGGTTTATGGCTGGAATCTGTTCTTGGAGTCAGATGTTCTTAGAATCTGTTCTAACATTCTGTTCTAAGTGATTCGGTATTCTCATAGTCAATCAGTTATTGAATGGTTTGCTCCATTAGGTGGTTGGATGGATGGATGGATGGATGGATGGATCCTCCACAAAGATAATTATGAGATACAGGGCTATATCCTGTTGCTGCCAACCTTAGAATATATTGTTAGATTATGGATTCAGGTCAGGTGATGATTTTGCTTGAATGCCTAATCTCTGGCAGCCTGACTTGAGGGACCTCCTTGGTAGTCTGCATGAGCCCTGTGTTGACACCATTAGTCCTGATATCTGGAATGAATCCTTTGGAAGTGGAGGTTCCTGGGCTCTTGTTGTTTGCCGGCAGCTGGGGCTTTCCACATGAGGCTGAGATGCCCTCCACCCTCTCCCGTTTCAGCACTCGGCTGCCCACTGACCTGTTCGAGAAACATCTCGTGTAGCCCCTAGGATGGCTGAGGCTACGCTATGTACTTAAAGATGCACCCCAGCTGAGTTTCCAGACCTAAAAGAAACTGAATATTCTAACAAGGGAGTTGGGTTATTGCTGTTTTAATCTGGGATTCCAGACAATTCCCAGTGGAATGCTCATGGAAAGTACGGGGAACAATCTGAAAGCCAACACAGCAGCAGGACATTTATGGTATTGCTAGGTTGAAAGCCTTTTTTGCTGCTGGTTTTAAAGAGATACTCACTAGACTGGTGTGCCTCAGAGTGGCTTCTTTTCACCATTTATTCTCATTGATTTCCAGCTAAGCCCTCTTTTCTAACTTTCTTTTTCTCCTTTCCTTGTTAAAGTAAAATATATCCTTCCCTTGTTGGAGGGAGGGCAGGGATCATAGTGGTTAAGATTCTCTTACTGAGGGTTTCTCACCATTTTGTTCCGCAAACATAAGGCTGTACCCAAACTGAAGACACGGTGTGACAGATTAGCAAGCTACTGAGAAGTAGAAAGTAAAGCCTTTTCTTTTTACTTGCCTGTGATAAAAACAGAGTGATAAATGGAGCAGAGTGTTAAGTGGTGATTATAGAGGACTTGAAAGAGACAGCCAGGGCCAGTCTGGGCCCAGGAAAGGACTCGGGGAGAAGGGCCAGCCCCCTGCCATCCTGGTCTGCCTTCTTCACTCCCTGAAAGAGCAGGCCGGTGCCCTTCAGCAATCCTGCAGCAGGTTCCTGGAACTTCCCTGTTTCATCAGGAGAGCAAACACAAGTGTGTTTACTGAGAAGATAGGAGGAGCTCCTGTTTTCTTCTTCCATAAACGGTGCTGAATTCTTTTTTTAAGCTTGAGGATAGATGAGCTGAAGTATAACAATTATACAATTATAACAAGTAGATTAAAACAAAAAGTTCCATTCTTAAAAGACGACATAAGCCTCTTACTGTACCTTGAAAATAGAAGGACGAAAGACCGCCCCCAGAGTCCCTTGACAAAATCATTCTTGATTTTCCAGGCAGTGAAGGGCTATGGCTTGGAGCAAAAGCTGCCTTTTTCTATTCTCGCTGGGGCTCTCATGACGTGAGGGAGAGACTTTTTCTGATGCTGAGGGCACAGCAAAAGGTGCCTCATGAGGTGGTGCCAGCCCTGTGGAACACTTGGCCTGACACAGTGATTCAGGGCTGCCCATACGATAACAGTGAGTCTATTTCAGATTGATGGGGCAGCATTTAAATACATAAATGTGTTTTCTTTATTCTAAATTCCTTTTTCCATCATCATTTCCCATTTTTGCTGTAATTGCATCTAATCACATAATCGCCATTTGCCCATAGACTTTGCCATCCGCAACACCCATTTGGTCTTTTCAAATCCCTATGAAATGGCATTTAAAAATCGTAACCTAGGACTCACTCATCATATTTAATGGGGTTATGGTTTATGATGCTGCAGGTTAATAAATAGACATGATAGCCGCGTGGCGTTTGCTAGAGTCAGAGCACCAGAAATAGTCCCTCGGCTCTGCCGCCTTTCCTTGTGAATCTTTCAGAATTCTTACATTCCTCCCCCTCCTGGTGTGTGTTTAATAGTTTAATTTAATGCCTTCCTCTGGAAACGTTACCTCACCGCCGCTCCCCCCACGTGGCGCTTTTGCATTCTCAGCAGAGTCACCGAGTTGAAGACATTCACGCGACGAGCAAAGCTTATCTTAGAACCAGGGCAGTAAAAAGAGATGCAGCGTCTCTCGTTTCTAATCAGCTGGAGCAACCAACCATTGCGTACACTTTCAAGCTATTTTTGTTCCCAAAGAAGACACAAAAGTGGGAGTTCCATATAATCAGAGTTAATATTTTATATTGTTACACGTAACAAAACACACTCAACTCTACCATTTAGTTGTGCACCTTGAAGGAGATGTTATTAATTCTGTTTTATTGATGAGACGACTGTGGTTCTGGTAGGTCCCCTGAATCGTCCAGATTCACATGGCACGTGAGGAATCTAATGAGATTTCTATTTCCGAAATCACCATTTGGCTTTCTTAGGATAAAACAGAATGGCAGAGTCTCATGGACTTGAAGGTACTGCCGACTATGGGAGTCGAGGCGGCCGTGGGTGGAGGAGTGGCAGCAGCTAGCTGGGGCCCTGGCGGTACATACACTTGACCATTAACTTGTGCAGAACCTCTGGCTCTCAGCAGGACTACGAGCCTGTTTTCACCATGGGTAATTCACTTCTGATTTTGCTCACCCATTTCTGCTGCTCCTCCCTCTTGACTTCCTTGTGAGCTCAGGTTGAAGTTTAATTAATCTCTGCAACCAAAGCACAGAGCTGGCCGTGAAGGCCTCAGAGGGCCAGTACCGGGAGTGGGGTTCACCCAGATACCCCCATTCTCTGGCATTTCATCAGGGATGGCCTTGTGGGAGCAGGTCCCATTTTCCTTTCATTCTTGCCAGATGAAAAAGCATGGCAATATGAAGGACTCAGGTTCAGACAGACCCGAGTGGGCTTGATTCCAGGGCCGCCTCTCTGTACCAGAGGTGATTTAACCTTGCTGAGACTCAGATTTCTAATCAGCTACTGATGAGGGTTGCTTACAAGTGTCAGGGCTAGTGAACGTATAACACCCAGCACAGTGCCTGGTAACTCACTAGAGCTCACTTTCAGTTTCTCAGGATGGTGAATAGCCTTTTTAGGCTGTTCTCCCATTTTCAAGGGCCAAGAGAAGCATGTATATCCTGGCTTGTTTCATTATAGAAAGGGCCTAGAGTTCTGTCTGCATAGCACTGAGATAGATTTCCCTAAGTCACCGTGAAAATCAGCTTCATTTTCTAACCAGTCCCTATGATCTCTAGGAGTCAGTTTCTGCTCCCGGGCCCTCCATCTCAGGGCCTTTTCTGCCTGCACCGTATCTGTACCTCTGTCTGGAGCTGTTTGCTTCATAGGCCTTGGCTGATTCGTAAGCCTCCTTCCTCAGCCTTCCCCAGCCTCTTCGAAGACCTAGCCAACCCTCCCCTGTCCTTTCCCATTATCAGTGTTCCAAAAATGGCTTCTCCTCACACAGCTGCCTGTGACGTGCTGTGACATCACCTGCAGAGTTGAGGCAAGGACACGGGGAAGAAGATTTAATGCTCAGAATCTTGACAAAGCAATAATGACTTCTCACAAAGACAGCCAGCCACCAGCATTTTATATTTTGTTCCCCTTCAGCCTTTCAAGTGCCTTCACTTTTTACATTCAAATGCTTAAAGGCTTTTCCAGCAGCCCATGTGGGCGTACTAGGGCCCAAGTTCGCTGTTTGAAACAGCCTGAAGAGAAAAAACAGCCCACAACAGACCAGCCAGGAGACTCTGGAAGGGAAATTTCCTTTTTGGGTTTGCTGTCTGAAAGAATTTCCGATGCAGGCAGACGTTAATTCCTAGCTCCATGCTTCCTGATAAGGAAGCAGCTTCAATAAATGCAGCTATTTTTAGATGTCTTTTTTTGAAAAAAATATATAACCAGAGGCCTATTGACCTTTTCTTTCACTTTGCATTTCATGCCGTGCACTCCATGCACATTTAAGGCAGTTCCTCGGGCATAAGCTCTGACAAAGGGGCTCTCATCCTCTGGGAAGGGGTAGGGGGGCTCTCAATTTCCTTAGAATTCAAATGTAGACTGGGCAAAGAACTGTTTCTACCTGGTGTGGTGGGTTATTGATGAGTCCAGAGATGCCCAGCTCTATTCCAGACCCAATATTGAGAATTTACAACAGACTTAGCAAGAGGGCCATTTAAAAAAGCCTGTGAGAACCCATTCATTCTATGAATAAGAGACTTGAACAACAGGAAGTAAGAAATGACATTTTCATTTGTTCTGTCTCTTCTCAACCATCTCCCCTTGGATTTTCCCGACCATCAGTGCCTCTGTGGTCCTTCTCTCGGCGTATCAGGGTTCTGCAGAGTGAGAGGTGCCTGCATGTAAGTTCCACAGCCAGCCTCAGGTGCGTCTACGTAATCCATGGTGCAGACTCAGCATGATGTCGGCTTGGCCGCTGCTTCCCTGGGTTACTCCCACCTCCTCTTTATTACCTGATTGGGCCGAGTCTACACCAATGTGATAAAGTTCCATTCTCAAATGGCAGACATTTTCTCCCATTCTGCCTCATGCCTGGGTTAAACCTCCACAGTAGCTCAGACTCGTGGAGTCTCTGACAGGGATGACACTGCCCACTTTGTCTTTATGCTTATCCAGAGGTCGATGTTGCTGACTTCACTGTTGCCACAGGGGGTTCTGGCTCAGTTGCCTGGACCATCTGCGTGTGTTTTGGGGGTTTTCTCTAGTCCCTTGTGAAGCAAGACAGAGCACAATTTGAGGGATTTAAGCTGTCCCTGCCTCTGGCCACAGGCTGACTATAAATTCCCAAGAATAATTAGTCACCCTCCCCTGATACTTAGTGCTTCCATCGTGAGTAGGTGGACTAAACCCCATTCTTTTGAAATTAGACTCTATTTCTGTTTCCTCTAGATCGTGGCTAGAAATAGCCTCAAATGGGACTCTAAGATCTCAGTGAGAGACATGCAGGTTGCAGACACTGATACTGGATAAAGAGCTGTGGATGTGTGGTGGGTGCAGACCAGGGGCCTGGAAGGGGGAGTCCAGCCATGCAGGGCTGTGCAGGGAACACTTCATTTCACCCGTTCAGCTGGGGCTGAGTTCTCTGCTCCGGGGGTGGGGCAGGAGCCAGCATGGTTCACTGCGGAGGGTGAAGCTTTGTAAGGGGAGATGTCACAACCATTTTTTAAGAAGAGGGAGAAGTACCTAGGTGAGTGTTGAAGGGTGTAGAATAACAGTACCATAAGTATATCAGGCAATTTATGTAGCTTTATTTTAGAAGTCACAATGTTAGGATTTAAGTACTTACTTGTTTTGCAAGAGTGGATTATCTTTGCAAATAAGGTCCTTTGTGTTTTGGTCATCACACCCCACCTTCCAGTTTACAGGACTGTGCTCCTCCTTAGGAGCCGTTCCCAGGCCAACTGCGTACCAGACGCCACTCTGGAGAATCTCTGTTATAATAGTGTGTGGAATGAGTGATCATTGTCACTGCTATTTATTGAGCACTTTATAGTGCCAGGAACTCGACACGTATTATTCTAAATAATCACTTACCCTGCAAAGTGGATATTATATCCATTTTATATCTGAGGATCGGAGTGATAAGTCACTTGCCAGAGACGCACAGAGAAAGTGGAGGAGCCACTCTTGGGGTCCAGGTCTGTATCCAAAACCCAGGTTTGGTTTGGTTTGATTTTTTCCTCTTCCACTTCACCATGTTGCTTCTTGAAAGTATTAGGAACTGATGGAAGTTGTTTCCTTCTAGCTGTTGGAAAAGCAGGTAGCAGGAGAAAAGCCAATGCAATAGTTGATTTCTTTTTTAATTTAAGCAAAATTTATATAAACTAAGGACAAGAAAGGCCAAAGGGATAAAATCAGAGACATAAATTAAGTTACCTTTTGAACTTAGAGGAAGATACATTTTAAAATTCAGTCCTCTATGCCAGCTGTTACCTGCAATGTATTTTCAGGTATTCATGTCAATTCTGAAGTGTGAGAAACAAAATTAAATGAAAGAAAATGAGGTTCCTGTTTCCACGATTTTCCATCTTTTGAAAAGAGATGACCTACCTCCCAGATTACTATTAATACAGTAAGATGATGCGCTGGAATAGAGATTATATTACTGGGTTCACAAATTAAAGCATTTCAGTTTCTAATACACTTTGTTAGTCTGACGTGCTTCAGAAAGATTGTCTGATATTATGGTGCCTTAGTTTACCCACTTGGCATACATGCTGGGAAACGCTGCCCCAGGGCAACAGAACAGGAGTGCACTTGTCTGGGAATCCCATCTTCTGAGTGTTGGCCCAGCATGTTTACTAGTGGGGTTACCCCGAATAATTCATTCTTTCTCCTTGGGTTGTGGTATGCTCCTCTCTATAGCCAAGTAGCCTGAACATGTGATTCTTCAGGTTCTTCGCAGCTCAACCATTTTATTGTTCTCTAATACCAGAAGAGAAATCTGAGGGAGATTAGCAGTGGAGCATTGTCTATAAATGCTAAGAATCACGATCATTCACTTGATTTCAAGCACTCGACCTCAGGTTTCAGTGCAGATGGTGGTATTTCAGTGATGCAGGAAATTGACCTCTCCGTTAGCTGTGATTGTGTCGTGAGGATGCCCCCCTGCAAGGGGATACAGAAAGTCAACTCTTGACACTGTTAGATGCTTCCCTTTGCTGCCTGTGATTGAGATCGGACACAGAGCCAGCTCCTGGGCCTTAGGTGTCTTCTGAAGTCAGTTGTGGCCATTCGCAGCTTACGCTGGTTCCCGGAACCTTACAGCCAAATCCCAGGCCTGCTCTTGGGTTCTCAAAGCCTGTCTCCTAGTCTGATACTTGTCTGTGCGTCGGCCCTTTGCTTGCAGGGGTGTCCAACCTTTTGGCGTCTCTGGGCCACACTGGAAGAAGAGTAGGTGTCCTGGGCCTCACATAAATATACGAACACTAGTGAAAGCTGATTAGCCGCAAAAAGGCGTTAAGTAAATTTATAGTTTTGCGTTGGGCCACATTCATAGCCCTCCTGGGCCGTGAGTCGGACACCCTTGGTAGTGCGTGATACACAGGTGTGGCTCCTGGTAGCTGCCTTCTTGACCCCAAATCCATGATTTGTGGGGACCCCCTCTGCACCTCGAGGCCTGTTGGCCTTTCCTGCAACCTATAAAAATGACAGTCTGCATTTTGCTCTCTTTCTGTCTAGATGGTGTCCATGGGGCTTGAGGCTTTGCAGGGCCCCTGATCTGCATGGACAGGCCACACTGTCCTCCTTCATTTGGCACCATAGCACATGCACAATTAATACTGCATTAATTAATTATGGTGGGTGGGGGGAGCAAACAACTGGCAAGGAATGAAGGCTTTCAGCTTCTAAAGTGAAGGCTTTGATGAAAAGTATATTTGCATCCACCCAGCCAGCAGAGAGGATTTGTGACACTTCTATCATCCCCTGGGCATGAAAACTCACACCCAAGAAACTATTTCTAAATAGAGGCCCTGAACTAGTTACTTGAATCATCTAATCCTTGCCACAGGCTGGGAAAAGGGGGTTTAGGGTTAGGGAGAAAGCAAATGCCCAAAGCAGCAGCAATTCGTGAACAAAGTTGAGGAGGGCTTTTATTTTGCCTCCTTAAGTAGCTCTTCGGTCCCCAACATCAGAACCTCTTTTCTAGGGAAACAAATATGAGTGGATGATTTAGTGCCAGCCCTCCTGAGGAAATAAAGATGCTCTTCCTTCCTCCTTGTACATCTTACGTCAGGAAATAGCCCTAATAACTTCAAGTTCACACCTGTTATCTGGATGGGTTGGAAGCTTCAACTTCTTGGGCATATTTTCCTATTAGATGTGAGCAAAGTGGGAGAGAAAACTCTTTCCTTTCTTCTTCCTTCTGATTCCTGCCACACAGTTGTTCTCACAGAACTGAACTCCCTCCCACACTTACTCTTTTCACTTCTCCTGCGAGGTGGTGCAGAAGCCACCTCCCAGCATCCCCGCCCTGCACAGATAGTTCTTGTTCCCTTATTGGTAACTCCGTCAAGCATTTCGTGTGGGGCTCTCGCTGACCTTAAAATTTGGTCATGATTCAAATATTCACCCAGATATTTTGGATTTTATTTAAAGGTCTTTTAGGAACACGAACGTAGAAATTCCCTTAGAGAGAGATTTCTCACTTGAAAGTCAGGGGTTAGAAACTGTAATTCTCTGATCATTCTGGGAGGAACTTCAGAGACCTACAAAAATCTAAACAGATGTAAAATTTGTTTGGCCCTTGTAAAAGGAAATTTTTTTTCTTCCTTTTGATTCTTAGGCAAAGAAAAAGTTTACTTCAGATGAATCGAAACGATAGAGGCAGGGGAAGAAAGTTTGGGATCGTTCCATAGCTATTACACCAGATATCCGCTTTGTGGAGCCTCTGTGATGATTCCCACCACCCAAAGTGATGCAGGGAAAGAACTTGAAGAAATAACGACCGGGCATTGTAGCACTGACAATGTACATCCAGCTGTGTAGCAAGCTCATGGCCGGTACTTTGTTTGCTGAAGGAGTACTGAGATGCAGGAAGTGGCTGGTTTCTAAACTTTGATTGTCCAGGTAGCACTTCGCTGGATCCAGGACAGAGAGCTTGTAGTTGTCTGTGAACAGGGCCGATGATAAGCTTCAGCAAGGTGTGCGGTCCCTCAGTTGCATGATTTCAGATTGCCCTGAACTTAAATATCTCCCACAGTGAACTTGTGGTACCTGAAATTTCACTGTTCAAAATTCACTAAAATACATTCCTTTTGGACCAGACATTATTTCTACCTAGCTCTACTTTTAAGAGTAAAAAATTATGATTGCCGCTAGTACCTTGGATAAAGATTATTAATGCCTTAAGTCCCTGATACCTTATTGAAAATTATTTTACCAAATCTCTTGGATCTTTTGAAGTGGAAGAACCATGGCCAGCAGGGAAGGTCAAGGGAGGGGGCAGTAGGGTTGGAAATAGACTTCATAATTTTGCTTGGGGCTGGCCTTCTCCATGGAAGACACAGACATGAGATTAGATGGAAAACCCAGGCCCCTTGATTTGGACAAAATATTGTGAACTCTTGGATGTCTGAGGCCAAGATAAGTCATCTCGCACTTACCATGCCCGGCTGTTGGTCTGAAGACATTCCTAGCACCAGGATCGCCCTGATGAAGTCAGACCTCCTCGAGCACACGGGCAGCTTGAGAACGTGCAAATCATTTGTATTTCCTTGAGACAGTGTTGAATGTGGAGGTACAGATCTAGATTCTTAAACTAAGCCTTTCAACCATTCTCTAGGGTGACCAAACTCATGATCATCATGCCAGGGCCATGCAGGTGTAAAAGGGAAACAAATCTCAACTTGAAGTGGTCAGGAAAATCTTGCCTTGTGTGGAACTTGAAGGAGCTAGCCAGAGGCATGTGGCTTGTATGAGGAGTGTGGGGGTGTGGAATTGGGGCAAAAGATTCCTCGTGGCCTCCATGTAGAGTAATAACTTCCCTTTATTGAGTGCTTACGGTCGGCACTTTTCACATGCATTATACCATTTAATCCTCACGATAGTCCTATGAACTGAGATTTATTATCCTTACTTTGCCGATGAAAAGTCAGGTTTAAAGAGGTTAAGGAGCTGGGCCAAAGCCACAGAGCTGGTAGGTGGCAGAGCAGGTCCATTAGATTCTTCACCTTTCCTCCCAGTACAAGCCAGAGACCTATTCCCTCCTAGACCATTCTCTTTAAGAACTTGAAAAATCGTGTTGGGTCCCCCCGTCCGATATCCAGCTGTGGTTAGAACCTCATAAATTTTAGAAAAGTAGAATAACGTATTAAAATAAAATTATAAACCCACTCCACAGAAAACATCTACCACAATTTGAAACCTCAGAGTTAATAATAATTCAGATTTCAGTGAGCTATAGGATTCTCATTAGTCCCTTAAATATCGCTCTGTTTCCTGGTCAATAATATCCCTTCCACAGTCCTGGCTCGTGAATAGTGTAATAAGATCAGGTCCTCTCACGCTGCCATTCTAGTGCCGTCTAATTGCAGGGGCAAATCCAGGGCCATCTGAGTCCCTCATCTGTCTGTGTCTCTCTCTGTCCTGTGCTGTACAGTTTGAAGTTCAATGCCATTCCCTCTTTCTGTGTTTTAGGTCTCTGTGTTGCTTCCTTTTCCCAACTTTTTTTTTCTTAAATGGAGTGATTAGAAATGGAAAATTAAAACCTTAGCTATGAGTTTGGCAGTTTCCTTGCTAATGCCTCTCTGCTAAGAAGCTTCATAAAATACTATATATTATTATTCACTTCACCACAACTGCTTTGGGCTCTCACCGCTTAGTCATTCACAATATGTCTGAGAGATTAATTTTTATAAGGCTGTGGTTGGAGATGTTTTCCCCTTCCATATTTTACTTAAAATCCTCACTGGGGAAGTTTGTTTTGAAAAAATCCACCACTCTTGAGACAAAGTAATTTGGTAATATATGTGCTTTAGGAAACTATAATTGGCTGTTTCATTTTTCTGCACCCTCTTCATTTGAAATACTACAGTCTTTCTACCAGAAATCTCAAGTGTGTGGTGGGGGTACAGGGGGGACAAGAACTGGTGCCGGGTGTTGAAGTGCCGTGTGATGGCTGTGGGGGGCCTGTTTGTGTGCGAGCGTGTTTGTGCATACACGTGAGCTAGGGAAGTCTACACGTGTGCCTCTTTTTTTACTGATTTTACAGAGAGGAAGAGAGAGAGAGAAACTTCAATTTGTTGTTCCACTTACGCATTCACTGGTTGCTTCTTGTGTTGCCCTGACCAGAGATTGAACTCCCAGTGTTGGTGTATTAGATTGACACTCTAACCAACTGAGCTACCCAGCCAGGGCCCAGAAATGCCTGTTTCTTGTTGAAAGTTGCAGGTATTAATTCCCTCTTGGAGAGTTACAGTTCTCGCTGTTACACAGGATGCGAGGGGGACAAGGGCACAGGAGAGTGAAGAAGAGGCAGGAGGAAGAGCTAGGCCAGGGTCAGTGTTGGTGGGGTCCTTACCCCCTGGGTCAGAGCCCAACTGTTCATCCCGACATCCCAGCAGCCACAGAAAACCAGGGTGTTTTCAGGACTCAGCTGCCAAAGTTTCTTGAAACAGCTCTGCTCAAAGGCATATGCTGGGCTCACTTCTGAGGGAAATTTCCTTTTTGGGGAAGTTGAAGCAAAGGAATTTCCTGTGTGGGCAGACAGAGCTTCCTGACTTGAAGGCTTCTTGGAAGGGAAACAGTTTCATAATGAAATGACAAATTAAAGACATACCAGCCGGGTTCACTTCAAAACAGCTATTGAGAGCGCAGGCAAAGCCCTATTATACTCCCTCACAGAACAAAAATAAATCCCATCCTGACAGGTTTCTGTATGCTGGATTATATCCGTCCCCTGCACCTTCCTTCCCAGCCTTCATCCCCCTTCCTCCCGCCCCCACCGTTAGCTGCCACCATCTCTATCTTTAACAGCCCTTGGGGAGCAGCCAGCAAGGAGATTGGGAGCGTCTCTCTTGCTGCCTTTCTTTGTGGCTTCACCCATCCCTGACCTACACCAAGGCCTTACAGGTTTTGCTAACAGCCCGGTGCTGCCAAGACTCACAGAAATGACCTCCTTCCTTCCCCCTTCGACACAAAGCAATAATTGAAGATGTCTTCAGCAATGGGCGGGGGGGGGGAGCAGCCATTTCCTCAGGCTGGCCTTTAAAATCTTGTAGGCAGTAAATATAAGTGCTGTTCTGGAGTTGAGAGCTGAGTCTGAAGTCTTTGCTTTGTTAAAGGAAATAAGGGTCTGTGCTGGGCAGAGGACGTTCTCATGCCTCAACATTGAACACAGAGCACTTTCTACAGCTCAGTCAGCCTGCCTTGTTAAAAACTGACGGGAAGATTATTTTTTCAATGGAAGAGTATGGCAGAAAGAATGATGGCAGTATCATTTGGGGCCAGTTATTAATTAGGTTTAGCCTAATGAAGTAGAAACAGCACAGGTTTGAGAATCAGCTGTTTCATTTCAAGTGCCAGCTCTTAGCAATAGACAGCTAGCAGTGTAACCTTGGGCAAGTCTGACTTCTCGGCCTTGTCATCTCTAAAGTGGATATAGCAATACCTTTTTCACGTTATTGTGAGGATTATAGCTAGGTGGGGTTTCAAAAACACTTTGTAAACTCTTAAAGTCTTCACTAAATAGCGCTTGTTTGTTAGCTGTTATTGGGATCTTTTGGGATTGAACTATAATATTAAATTAAAACATCGGAATTATAGAATTTGTAGATTGATTTGGCAAGTATTTATTAGAGGTTTTCTGCCTGTACAATACGCTTACGTCCTATGGGGGGAAGTAAACAAAATGAGATGTTTGGAGCAGCCACGTGGTTTAGTAGAAAGAATCTTGGACCAGAAATCGGGAGGCCAGGGTTCAATCCCAGCTGTCACTCAGTAGCTCTGTGGCGTGGGGTGAACTTTTTAACCCTTATGAGTCTCATCTGCTCATCTGTAAAACTGGGGACCTCAAACTCTAGGACTTGAATAAGTTCTAACTCTGACGTTATATAATCAATTAAGAGGTCCCCGCCTTTTACAGTTGTTTATAGGATTTATTATAAATGGCCTGTCTAGTAAAGACACTTACGTAAAAAAGCTAGATATTTCCTGGTATAAACAGGAAAAATTGGTGCTTGCCAGATGTGTCAGCTCTAGCAATTTGGCTTGGGGTGTTCCTGAGTGAATGCTGACTTGAAAAAAAGTAGGATCATGGGTTGAGTCTGGCAGTTTCCCCGAGACAACTTGTCTTGGGGCTTTGGTTCACCTTCTCCTAGCTGCTCCAGGGGACACTCAGGATATTTCCAAATGGTTGTTCACTTAAGCCGTTCCCATCACAGAGACCCTTCTCCAAATAGTCATCCAGGATAGAGGCCACAGTGCTGACTGGTCCTGCCAGCTTGGCTTTATTATATGCTAATGTGGAATTTTAACTGCTACATTATTTTTCCTCTGCTACTCAGTTTGTTTGAGTAAAGGACTATTAGTAATTTTGCCTCCCGAAAGCCATCTCAGTCTTCATTTCTGATTAGAGAAAACCGAGGTACTAGAAAAATTAGAGACCGTGTATAAAATCACTACTGTAAAACGGGGACATCCCGAGCACTGGGGAAAACCATCTGGCATTTACTGGGTGTGTACTGTGTGTTACAAGTCTAGGAGTCAGTGATGCTGCCTTTGCTTTACAGGTACAGAAACTCGGGCTCTGACATGGCTAGTGCCCTTGCTTGAGGCTGCGGAACGGGTTTGTGGCAGAGCCAGAATTTGTGCCCAGGTCTATCTGCGCTAGAATTTGTGTTCTTTGTCCCTTCAGTGCATCCCATCTAGTTGTTGATTGTAATTAGATGGACCTCAATGCTTAGAAGGGAAGCAGCTCTATCCCAGGCCCCAGAAAAGAAATGAAACTAACCTCATAGTCAACATGTTCTTGTACTGGCAGAACAGCCTGCAGCTGTCCATCATGGAAAACAACATACTTGGCCGATGAACTGAGCGGCCATAACCCTGTGCCTCATCTCTGGAAGAGAACTTGTTCTGGTTCATTCTAGGACCAGCTTGGCCTAGTAACCCACTGGCCAGCTCTGGCCACATTTTGCAGATTAGGACCGAAATCTGCTGGCCACGTTTCAGATGGGTAAGGAAATCTGCTGGCCACGTTTCAGATGGGTAAGGAAAGCGATCAGCATCGGGTAGCATGCTTTCCCATGCGAAGTTCCTTGGAAATATCATTGGTGGCTGCCTGAAGAAAATTCGGAAGAAGATTCAGAATTCTTATTCTGAAGAAAATTCAGATCTTGTTCTATCCAAGAAGCATTGATGAAAGAACCACTGTGCCCAGGGCTGGGAAGACAAAGAGGAGTCAGGCAGGAGCTCAGTCTAAGAAAGCAAAATCTTAGGTAATGCTACATTAATAAACCAGTGTCTGCTGAGCAGCTCCTGTGCCCAGCAGAACAGTAATTGTGGGAGGTAAATATATAACACTCACAAGGACATGCTTTATATCTCCACAGAGAGTACATTTTTTCTTGATTCTGTGTTTGATTGTATTAACTTTCCTCTCTACAAGTAAGCTTTCCGTGTGTGACCCATTAAGTCCAAAGTTTTTCTTTTTTCCCCACTTATTTGACTATAGTGTAAATAGCTCTGGAATTAATTTCTCCTTCTCATTCCTTTTGTTAACCTTATTTATCTTCCCCAAAGAATATAGACTTTCAAAACTATTTTTCAATAAAAGCCAAGGTTTTTTTTTTTTTAATTCACTTATATTTAAAACACAGATAAGATCCAGGAAAATTTCTGAGAAAAAACACACCATTTTGACGGTACCTAATTATAGAAGACTGCACAGCACTAACTTACTCTTTGGCACGCAGCAAAACACTGTGTGGGTGCCATTCTGAGTTCATAGTAAGGGGAGAAATTGGTGTCATTTCTCCTGCAGAGAAATGTAATCTCTCATTTTAATTTTTCATTGCCCTCTAGCAGCCAGGGGGATCTTTAAAAAAAAATCATTTTCTTCATTACTTTGTATTCCCTATTTGGGCTTATGGTATAAGAAAGGAAGGTGCCGTTGAAGTGCCGTGGCCAAGGCTAGACTTTAAGGTGCTCTTCGGTTCCTCTGGTGCGGAGGTGCGGGGATGTGGCAGAGACTGACTGATGTCTTGTTTACTTTGGTGGGGAGAGAGGAGAAGGGACGTGGAAGAGACTTTGGAATGCGAGCTGGTGTGCACACACCTGCGCCTCGGTCCTGTGATTCCTTGGGTGTTTTTCTGCCTGCCACTCTCTGGCAGCACTGCCAGGGAGAATACATTAGGAGTAGGGTATTAACAGAGATGTTGCAGGAGCTGAAGAGGTGCCAACCGGAGCAAAATGACTGACAGGTGGATGATATTCAATATCCTCTCTGTTCAGTGTTAAAAAAAGAAGGTTGCGAATTTTTACGTTTGAGTTATACCTTCTTTTCAATATCGCCTGCTCTTCAGACACAGGTGAAACAAATCCCCACTGGGCCTTGAAATCTCTCAAGTACGTCTCCAGGCCTTGGGAGTTGACAGCGTCTTCCCTGTGCCTGACAGTTCCCCGGACCACCAAGACCCCATGCGGCTGAGGTAGTAGCCCAAGTTTAACTCTGGGTATGCAGAGAAGGGAAGCTCCGCCCCCTGTGCTCACCTCACACTTGTTGATGCTGGAGTTGGTCTCTGCCCATCTTAAAAAACGACAACAGAGAACTTTATGTCTTACGTGGTCCAGGCCCATCACAAAGTCTGAAGTTTCTGAACATAAGCATGGTGGTTCTAGCCTCCCTTCCATGATTCCTAGGAATTCCTAATGGGGAGGGTCAGTCATATCCAGCCACTGTCAACCTGAGGGTGCACCATAGCCCCTCCTCCCTCCCTCTTCCTGTCTTCTAATAACCTTAAAATTTAGGGTAAATTAAAATAGCCCTTCTTCTAGAAAGGTATCAAGTTCTCGTGCACAAGTGTAGCTTTGTTGACTTTAGAGAAAGAAAGCCTTTGACTTCTGTGAATGAGGAATAAGGACTGGCTATGTTACACCCTCCTGGATGATCCAGCGAACTTGCACGAGCCCCAGAGTGATTCTGACATGCTTTAACGGATGACCAATGTCATGTCTGTTCGTTTCCCGCATTGGAGACTGATTCTGACAGCATTGCTACTGACCTGCCACATACAGGAACTCCAGTTTCCGGAAAGGCAGTGGACTTCATAGAGATTCACACCAAGTGATGCTTTAACCTTGCGAAACTCACAATAATGAGCGAGGCCCTGTGTAAATAGTGCATTGCAGGCAATCAGTAAGTGTTAGGTAGTAATTCCAATGGTGTCCCCATTTTGATTTTACTTTTGGTTCTCTGCCAAGTAATATAATAACCAAGTTCATAACTCTAACCTAGGGACTACTGCTCTATGTGCACTTTGTTGCTTTAAAATCTTGAGACATGCTTTCCTTACCTCCCCTTTTGTCTCTGGAGGATTTATATTTATAATGGCATTTAAAAGTTAATCTTCAAACACTTTAGAGCTTAATCCTAGCAGAGATGAACTTTAAACTGGTGGGAGTTGGAGGTACAGCAATCTTTCTAAGAGTCAGAATGAGATACTGTGTATCTGGACTGGTGGCAGGTTTGTATGTTACCAGAGTGATCTCCATGGTAACAGATCAACATGGTGCCAGTGACAGCTCAGCACTCAGAGCTTTAGGTTCCCATGAGAAAAGAGATTTTCACGGTGAATAGAGGGGAAGAAATCAAGAACTAGGGATGCACGCTCCCCTTCCTTGTAGAGTTCCAGTCATGAAGTTTCAGTCCATATAACCCACGACAGACAGACAGGTCCTATTAAACCACCTGTGTTCCTCTGAGTAAACCAGGATTCTTCAGGGAATGCATGGTGTTCTCTTGAGTGTCAGCTAAACTCATGCAAGGTTTAAACAGGCTTTCACAGCAAAGAACTGACTACACTGCAGTGGAAGGAGAGTGTGATTTGGGACCAGAAAGCCATACCTAGCTCTGTTTACTACCTTGCAGGTCCTTACTTTCCATGTTCTTAGACTCCCACAGGTTCTAAAAGTCGATCATCCAGTTACACTGAAAGCCCCTGGTATTTATACATTAGCAGTAAAAAGGCAGCTGATTCAGTGTGACACAGAGGGCCCTCCTTACCACCATCAAAGGTATGAGTGATGTGATCATGTAAACGCAGACTTTTAGACACATGCAAAGGGGAAGGTGGGATTTATCTCTATTAGAGATTAATCTCTGGATGTAACAAAGTCTGGAGGCTGGGCAGCCAACAGAAGAGTTCATTTTTCTGGAGCCTTGGTTACAACAGTCTATTAGCCTGAAGAAAGAATCAGCAGTCGTTTGTTTAGCTTAAACCACATGAGAACATTTGTGAATTCAGAAGAACAGGTCATGTAATTTGGTACTCTCAGGAGCCTCTTCCCTGGGGAAGCGTATAACTCGGGAAGCAAAGGTGTCAGAGCAGTGGAGATAGTTTGCGGTGCTTAGGTCTGTGCTAAGGGCTGCGCTTGGGTACACTCTGAAGTGGGGTTCTTTGTAGCCAAAACCTCAGGGACTGGGTGATGGGAGAATTGGGAGGTGGTTTCTCTTATTTACATTTAAAGGTGACCAGTTTTTCTCCCCAAGGAAAACGTCTTTTCTAAGGAATTTTCCCCTTGCGCTCAGCTCCGGGGGAGTTAAACCCAGTGTGAAACAAGGAAGTAACTGATTGCCTATTTCCTGTAAAAGGCAACTTTGGAGGTGCTATTGACTAAAGCAAGCCAGCAGCTCCTTTTTAACCCCACCCATCTCCCAGGCCCATCAGAGTATCTCCAGCCAGTAATGGTGAACTTCTCGTGATTTTCTCTGGTCTATCTTTAACCAACAAAAGTCTTAAAATGTTTATTTTACGATCAAAATGTTGGAAGATCTTTAGATTGCCCACATCATAATGCTGCATCTAAGACTGGTTTTGGGAAGGTCCATGATCAGGATTTAAGTAAGAACATCTTGATTTTATCTTATTCCCCTTGTCACTGAATGGTCCGGGTGAGAGTTAGAATTTGAGAGCTGGCGTGGTCACGGTGCAGTTCCGGTTCCAGAGTATCAGCGCAGCCTTCTCCACGTGGATACGCGTTATTTTATTGTTATCTTCTGAGTTCCATCTGGATTCTGCTTGTAATAAAGAGATAATTGGTCGTTATGGGTCCTTTTAAAGGAGACTTCAATGCATGGATCAGTCCAGAGAAGCTGATATTTGAAGCACTTTCTTTGCGCTCTGGCTGGTAGGGCTCTCAGGTACAAGGTTCTAGAGGAGGGTATTGGAGGAAAACAGCACGTGTCTATAAGGAGCGCACACTTCACTCCCTTCAAAACGCAAACAGACCAAAACCCCACTGACTCTCAGACTCCGCTTCCCAGGTCTGGGAAGGAAATCCCATCTACGTGAAGCTTCTCTGGAGCACCTTCCCCCATGGCTTCTGGGGGTGTACTGTTTCTGGGGGTCAGGCGTATATTTGACCTGCTGCTGTGCTGGTGTGTGCCCACCTCCATCTCCTGGCGCTGCCAAAGAAATGAGAGAGAGTGTGAAGAGGGCCGGGATGTGCAGATGCTGTCACAAATGAGGGCAGATCTGGAGCCCAGAAGGCTGAGGTGCCCCTTGTGGGGAGAGCAGGACCCAACTGCAAGGCCAGTGGAAGAAGTTGGCAGATCTCAGGAAGGGGAAGAAAAGGAGAGGTGTTTTGTTTGTGTTTTGCTCTTGCTTTTCATGAGAGTTGGGAGTTAAATGAGAAAGGAGGGGAGCTAAGAAGGTGCCAGGCAGTTTCACGCCCAGGGCTGACAGACGTTCTCCTAGTTCACCAGCTGCCTGGGTTTCATTTTGATTTGAAGTATGGCCCACCCTCCTGGGGAAGTGCACAGAGACCCTGCATTTTAACCACCCAAGAGGGTTTAGATTAGAACATGGGGCTTGTACAGACAGAACTCAGAAAGTCAAGGGCTGGATTTAGGCAAAGACTCAGACTCTCTACCTTCCTATCATCCAAGTGTCCTGCACACCTTCTTGTGCTAGGCCCTGTGGGGATATGAAACTGCAGGGTTAATCCACGTCTGAGAACGTGTGTCCCAAAGCTTTGTTGATACCAGGAGCATGCCCCCTTCCCGCTCAATAAATAATGTCAATAAATGGTGTTCATATCTCCATTATCTCACAGAAGCCTGTGTAACTCATCCTCTGTCTGAAATATAGTTCTGGTAGACTTGTTTCAACTAACCGCCTTTTCTAGCAGAATTCATCTGGCAAAGTACATGCCCAGATTCCAACCACCATAGACCAAGGAGCATTTTATAACCAACTCCCTGCCCCCTGAAAGAACTTGGGAGAAAATGAACTAGGAACTTGTTAAATAGCCTCTGAACGAGGGAGGGCACTGCTGTAGACAGCCCCCCCAGAATTCTGAAGTAGGCAACAGAGGGCAATGACCCCATGGGGAAAGGCTAGGGAGTTAGAGCTTCCTCTTCCTGTGTGTGGGTCACTACTGGGTGTCTCCAGTCAGGAGCTCCACTTATAAAAACACGATGTCTGCATATCTGAGCAGGGCCACATCCTTTACTGTGCGCAGTATATGGTCTCCACCTTGCATGACGGCCTTGGGCCCAAGGTTTTCTCTCATCAGAGCTATGGTCTGAGAGTCTGGCTGTTAAGGATTGAGAATGAAGGAAAATGTTGGGATCTGGAAGAGTAAAGCCGTAGTTCCCAGAACTAAGGGCCAGATCCTGGATGGTGGCGACAGAACAGAAGGTAGAGGCAGGGAGGCCGACTGTCCAGCAGCCTCTTGCACACAGGTTCTCACCCCGGAACGGTAGCTGATGAAGAAAATGTCACCATTCACGACACATTTAGCAAACTGACCCTGTGGCAGGCCCTGTGATGAGTGCTGGGGTTATCCTAGGAGCAAGAGGGAGACACCGCCGCTGTCTTCATGACTTATGCAAATGTCTTTATGTAGGTTTGTGTTTGCTTCTTCAGTGCATAGTAAGGAGCACCTCTCCCATGCCCGGTGGATGCTGGGCACTGCAGAAACCGTGCTGACCAGGAACTGACGCTTTCCCTGTTAATTCATGGAGTTGACAGGCTGGAGGGGAGACACCCACCCTACCGGATGCATGCAGAAGACACTGTCTGCCTTTGATTGAGCATTAAATTAATAACTTGCCAAAGAACAAATACCAATATATACTAGCAAGAATAAAATATAATTTTTTTTTGGTATTTTTAACTGGTAAAAAACTTTTGATGTCAATTCTCAAATCAGATGGAGTCGTGGGGAGATGGGCACGTTTATTTGCACCTGACACAGCTGGTCATTCCCGCCTTCCAGCAACTCACACGAGAGTCATTCATGTGTAAGTGAAATGGAAAACAAAAAACAAACCAACAAAAAACACCAGCAGCAACCTGCGGACAAAAATAGACAATTCGGTGAGCATAATCTCTATAGAAACACTTTGGCAATATAGGTAAAGAACCTTAAAACAGGTTTATTCTTTGGCTCAGTAATTCCTTTTCTAATCATCCATGACTAGGAAACAGCCTCAGATGCCTACACAGATTCTTACACATGGGTGTGCCGAGCAGCAGGAGCCAACAGCAGGGATTGGTTAAGCACATTAGGGCAGGTCATTATGCTGGAAATATTATTCAGCAATTAAAAGTCATGGTTTTGAAATGCTCATCTCATGTCACTGAAAAGGCAGGATTCAAATCTCTCTTTCTCAAAATAACCTCATGTTTTTTAACCCGAAGAAATAGACCAGAAGGAAATGCAAGAAAAATAATTATTGTGGTTATCTCTAGATGAAAGGATTGTGGGTAGAGTTTTTTGTCTTTCATTACTGTATTATTTTTTCTGGCATTGTCTAGTATTATTTTTGTCCATAGGGACCTAGGAAATAGTGGTCACTTCTGTCCCCAGCTGGCCACTGTGCACCTGGATTTACTGTGTTAAAACACAGATCTGGGCATTTGTTTTCCATTGTCCTCCTCACCCCCCTTAGTATTCCCCAGGGCCTTCCCACTGAGTGTAAGTAAATGCAGCAGCCTGCAAGGTCCTGCAGGCCCTGGGTCCCGCTCACCTCTCAGCTTCATTCTGTACACTCACCTCTTCTCTGTTCTTCGGCCATACAGGTCCTTTCTCAGATTCCCATGTGGGTCCTGTTCTCCTTCATCTTCCTTCTGGCTGCAGCACTCATCTCTCGGCTGAGTCCTTGCCCGGGCCCCACCGCACACCCTTAACTTAAGAGAAATTCAATATAATTCCAATTCATTCTTTTAGGCCTCAGTTTAAGTCACTTACACCGGGCCTCCCTAAAGACTCAGCAGCACCCAACGTGCTTTTAACATGCTCTCAGCTTCCCTTCTACGACATGGGTTCCCCACCTGTCCTCACCGCTGAACTGCACGCCCCGTGCGGGCTGGGATTGTGCCCCCTCCCTGAGCACTGCAGCTCCCAGAACACAGCCCAGGGTTCAGCTCACTGCAGATGGTTCTGAGGAATGGATGAAAGGGTGAATCTCATCAAAGTGGACTGCAGCTCCTGTTCTCATGGCAAGCCATGCCCGACAGTAGAAAATACATAGGCTTTGGAGCCCTACATACCTAAGTATCAGAGTCCCATCTTCCTCATTCCTAAAAGGAGAATCACAAGGCCTATTGTTCTTGTGAGCTTACATGAGTTGTTGCTTACCAAGTGCCTGGTAGAGTGTCTGGCACATGGCAGGTACTCAGTAAATGACAGTGTCACCCCGGGCACCCCCCAGCGCTCAGCCACAAGGCCAGGCCTGGCACACACCTATTTTTAATAGGACCTTGTCTGTTGTAAGTCACTTGAAAAAGAAATATTTTTCCAGAAAATGAAGTCTGGTTAGACAGCATGTTGTCTTCAGTGTCTTAGGTTCCTGGGGCCCAGCACAGTGTATGTGTGTTGAGTTGGACCAGAACCAGACTGCAGCTCTAAGTGGTACCTTTGTGTCCATCTGTTGCCATCTCCTCATGGGCGCACATCATTCTGAGCTCTGCCTGAAACTGCTTGACACCTGATTGGAAGAAGAGAAAGATAATTCCTCTGATGGGCCAGAGAGAGCTCTTGCTTTTCTCTTTCTTAAAAAAAAAAAAAAAAAAAAAATCACTGTTCTTTCAGACTCCATTAAACTAGCTTGAATGGCATGGCGTAAAAGCCAAGTTCTTTCTTTGAGGTTAGAGCCCTCTATGCGGACGACTTCAGGCAAAAGGCCCTAGAGACTCGGACAGATTGTTCTTTTATAAAACTGATCATTCAAGCACTGCGGCCCCAAGGCTGTCTCCTTATTGTCGCTTCTTGAACATTGTCAAACTGTCAAATGTGGGGCTGGTGGCTATTTTATCTTCCCAACAACCAAAACCAGATTTATGTTGGACGTAGGCACTACTGTGGCTTTTTTCCTTCCTAAATCAGGGCCCCGAACCGTTCAGAACCGTATGCATTCATTTGCTATATATTTTTGTAGAGGCTTGGGCTTCAAGCAAATGTGAAAATTGGGCCCACTGGCTCCCCTCTGTGTACCTCTGTGTTTGTATATGTTCGCTTTCCTGAAGACGTCCCCGTTTACAATGCAGCCATGCTGTTTTACAGCTTGTGCTTCTGTGGTGCTTGGGAGACCGCTGCGGCAAATAGACACTTGGGAGAAAGCACACAGCCCTTCCCCAGAACCTGGTACCAAACTTGCTGAGTTCTCATCTTTGGAAGTTGAATCTATTGACTTTTCCTGTGATGTGTTTATTTCTGATCTAAAGCTGTAGTTGGAAATCTCAGCAGACATCCACATCAAGAAAGGAATGAATTTCTCAAAAAGGAAGTCAGGTGCTAAAAAGAGCTGCTGCACCATCAAGGAAGGCCCACTTGGTTTTCTACCTAGGGAATCCAGACAGAAACATTTCCAGGCTGGATATGACATAGTTCAAGCGGTGCACACATTTGGCTGCCTGTTATTTTTTTTTTTTTCTTTTCTGCCAGAAAGAAAATATATAATGTCCCATAGAAAAAAATTTCCCCAGGGTTGTTAACATAATCACCGACTTAACCTTTGGTGCTTAGGCTGCTACCCTGAAAACTTGCGTCGTTTAGAATGGTTCATTTCTAAGGTTTTCCGGGTAGCCAGGTTTTTAACTCCCAGATTGCTTAGGATAGCCATTCCTACTGTTAGGGTTCAGTGCATTATGAGAATCCTTCATAGAGGCAAAATATATACAGACAATTGCCGAGGAGTGACCCATTATTCCTTTCTGTGTTTGCCTAGTGTGCAGGATAATTAAATGAGTAGCTAAAGTCTGTATGAAAAGCTATTATGCAATGTCAAGTAAATTATATGACTTCTAAAAAACGTTTTGTCTATAATGTTTTTTTGTATCTGTAACATTACAAATGTTCTATTGTTGGCCTTCTCTGCTTTTCCTTACATAGTTACCAAAAACCCAAAAGGACTAGTTAGGAATCCTTCCTTTTCTCTCTCTCTTCTGGCATGGAGAAGGCTTTCAATAAAAGTGCTGAATGAATAAAGCAGTCTGAGAACAGTTCATTAATGGAAGTATAATTGTCTCCTCAGATTTAATAGAGGTAGCTGATATTTTTTTAAGTTGGGATTTTCTCTGTCACCGGGATGCTAGCTTTTTACAATAGACGTCTTGGGTTTCCATTAGAAGTAGTTTTTAGGTTCAGTAATGTAGGCATTACTACAATACACTAGGGACAAGAGCAAATACTCAGCCAGACTCATTCTGTGAAATAACACGGGTAGAAGCGTGCCCGATCTTACTTGCAAATAACAAAAACTAGGAAACTTATGTCTGACTTAATCAGAAAAGTTTTTCGGCAGCCAAGGGACAGTCCTCTTAGGATGCTACCACGGCATGGCCGCCATTGGAATTTATGAGGCTGACATCACTGATGTGAATACCATCTCATCGTCCCTGGGGAATTGGTCACTCCCTTAAGATTCAAAAACTGGGGCAGGTGCACATGAGTGGCCCAGCTTATGTTCCAGGGAACAGGTCAGAAAGCCCTGCCAGCCTTGGGATTCCCCCAAACGGAAGGGGTGTGAGGATGCTGAGCAGACAGAAATATAGATATCTAGCATAAGGTTGTGAATTACGGCATGGCAGTGTGTCTCATCTTGTTTTCAGGGCGTGTGGAAGCTTTATTCATGAAAAAGCTGAGCGGCTCCACATTTGCATTCCCAGGTCAGCACACAGAGCGCATCTGTGGGTTGTCATCTTTGTCATCTTCGCTCCAATTTTGTGTATGAGGCTTTAGAAAATTATGCAAATCTCAATGACTTTTAGTTTCCAAATTCTGTTAGCATGCTAACAAGCCTGACCGTACCATGGAACAGTGGTAAAAGCCCTACTTCAAGAAAAAGATGGGCCTGGCTTTTTAATGTGTGAAAGCATCTAACTGTTTGGAAGTATGTATTTACTTTTTTAAAAACTGGCTTTTAATAATTTCTGATACATATCATTGAGTATGAGAGCTGTAAAGGGCTCAGAGATGGTATCTTTCAACTTGTCATCCAAGTCATAAATGTCTTTCTACAGCATCCCGGAGGCTGTGGCAGGACATTCTACTTCTGCTTGAATAGGTTTGGTGAGGAGGGCATCACCGCCCCTTTTCCATCCCGTTCTTGGATGGCTCCAGATGTCATAAGGCCTTGCCAAAATTCACCTCACTGCCACTTTGCTCTTTGGTTCTAGTTTGGTCATGTGGCACCAGATGGGACATGTTCCTTCTACATTAATTCTAGTGAAAGACAAAACTTTGGAAACAGGTATGGCTTTAACTCCCACCTTTGCCATTTGCTAGCTGGGTGAGTTTTAGGCAAGTCACGTAATCTTTTTTGAAATGTGGTTTCCTCCTTGGCAAAATGAGAAAAGAAGTACCTACTTTGTAGAGATTAAAAGATACTGGAGAGTCCCTTATACTGTGCCTGACCCATAGTAAACCTTAATAAATGTCAACTGTCCACATTATTATTAATCATACATTTGAAGATGACTGTCTCGTCCCTTCAGCTGTCCCTTTTCCATGTTAAACCTCTTCTCACTAGAGACGAATCCTCTCACACTCTCTCGTCTGTCACTGTCCTCCCGCTTTCTTTAATGCTTGTGTGGAAATGGGGTCCGCACACTGATGGGGCTGAAGGGACGGGGACTGTCTCTTCCTGCATTGGCAGTTTTCTCCCGATAGGTGCAGAGACTGATTGTTGAGTGAAAAATAGACAGTTATCCTATTGGTGTGACATGAGGTTATGTTGGCGTTGTAATGTCTGTGTTATACTCGTGCCGATCGTCTTTGCTTGGACTGTAGCCAAAATCAGAGTTCTCCTCCCTTAGGCTTTTGTGGGTCTTTTAAAAAAAATTCTACATATGGCTTTACATTTAATTCTGTTAAACTTTACTTAAGTTGGCTGAGGTAGTTTTGATCTTATGTCTTCATCCCTCCCTAGAATCTCTTGTTTTCTGCTTTATGTCACTCAGTTTGGGTGAGTATCCCCTACACGCCTCTATGTTGATTATCCGGAAGGAGACAAGATGGGCTGTGGCAGGATCACTGGGAGAGCCTTGTGGTACACCCCTAGGGCTGCCTGCCAGGCGGGCACACACTGGTCTTTAAAATTAACAGGTATGTTGTGGTTGTGTTGTGTTTTGTGGCACATAAATCTCTTTTTATGTGCCATGAATGGCACATCATCCCTTTTGCAAATATGCACAGTAGTTCTACATTTCCATTTATCCCATAAGTAAATGTTAAGGTAGACTGTCAAGTGATTTACTGAAATTGAGATGTACTCCTGGGCTGTCCTAAAAAATCGGTACCGAGCACCTTCTTTTTCTTTTGCTGATCTGCTCAGGGCGAATGTAAAACCTTATAGTTAGGGTTGTGGAAGAAGTCTTCTTGGGTCAGAGGTAATGATAGACGCTTAATCAATTTATATACTCTCCGTGCTTTCAAGAGAGAAAAAGAAGAATTGCAGTTTTGTCTAAGAGCAGTTTTTAACCTCCTTTTTATTAGCAAGATGGCTAAAACCTATCTTTACGTCTATTTAGAATATGTTTTGTTCTTTTTACTCACGACATTATGTGTACATGTGTATTTGTGTTTCTGTAGTCGAACAGTTAGGATAATGGTGTGTATATTTTATTTTTCACGTTTAAATGGGCCCTGTGGAATGTGCATGTATGTAATAGAAAGACAGAGGGATTTGGGGATCACTGGGAAACGCTTGGAATCAATCCATTATGTCGATATGCACAGTAACAAGTTCAGGATGGGATGGCTTTTCTTGCTTATTTGCTATTTCTAAATATCTTTTCAGAAAATTCTCAAAAGATAAGAAACATATGGGAGTTATACATATGCATGGTGGAGCAAAAGTAGGTTTACAGTTCACATGGAAAATAATACAATAATAAATAACAGTACAAGAATAAACTGTGTTCCACACACGCACAACTGTAAACCTACTTTTGCCCCGCCCCCTCTATAAAGCCATAACGAATCCATTGACTGGCTAAAGAAGGATGTAGGAGTTGGTTTTCGAGTGGCCTGGGGTTTGCCATGCTGAGGAGTTGACTTTACCCTGAAAGTTGATTGGGTACCACTCAGGGGATTTACTTAGGGGAGAGAAATGATCAGATTTATGTTTCAGAACTTTTGTTGGTAGCAACACAGAGGATGGGACGAGGTAAAAAGCTGGTGCAATGATCCAGGTGAGAAAAAATACAGGTCCAAACTAAGGCAACGTCCCTGGAGGTGGAGTGGATAGGAAATACTAAGTGGATTCAGCGGGCAAGGTTTAGTGATGGGACAGAAGCAGAAAAGATGCGTCTCTGTGGGTCCCTTTGTCTAGGGCTGCAAGATGAAAAGGAAGAATTGAGAATGGGCCCAGCCAGGTAGGAGGGAGATGACGGAGAGGCCCAGGGAAGAGATTTCAGGAAGGAAGTGTTGACCCCGCACGACTGAAGGCTGCAGAGGAGTCTGGTAAGGTGAGGACCGCGGCTGTCCTTGGCTTTTGCAAGTAAGGACGTTGTCAGTGACTGAGGCAAAACAGTTTTTGAGATGGGAGAGGTGGGCGAGAACCTGGTTATTGTGCCCTGAAATGTGGAAGAAAGTGATTATCAGCGTCTCTCTAATTGGCCGTGGGTTGGAATAGACAGAGGAGAGGAGCTGGAGGGCCACAGTGGGGAAAGGGGGGTTTCTTGTTTGGTTTGCTTGTTTAATGGGAGATATTTGGCCATGAAGGGTTGCTGGTAACAGTAGAGAGTTGAACATTTTGGAGAAATAAGGGTCATTTATGGAACTGGGTCTTGCAGAAGTGGACAAAAGGAGATGCAAAGTAAAAGTAGGTGTAGTCTGTAGTTTTCAGTCGGGGTATAGGTTCATTCCACTGAAACTAGAAGAAAGGCATGTGTACATAAGAGGGTAATTGTTATGAGGGGCTGATTGAGCCCAAGAAGTGGCTTGGCAAGTGGGAGACCTGGCCTTGCCTTTAAGTGGGAGACCCTGAGTCGGTGTTCTTGCCTGTCTGTCTCTCTGTGTGGTTCTCCCCTGGGCCCTTCACACAGTGGCATAGTAGGGGACCAGGGCGACGGTGAGACTAAATATTAGGTACACGCTGTGTTCCATACCACTGAAAGACGGCAGTTAACAGTATAGAGAAGTGAGGAAGTGAGCCACGTGGCTGTCTGAATGAAATGTGTTTCAAGCACAGAGGGCAATAAAGGCCTTGAGGAAGAAATATGTTTGGTGTATTTAAAGGGACAGCGAGGAAGCAGATGTGTCTAAAGTGATGTGTGGCAGAGGAGGGACAATTGGGTTTGTAAGGAGGAGTGGCAGCAGAGTACTTGGGATGACCCTGTAGGCCATTGCAAAGAGTTTCTCTTTTAATTTGCCAGTGAGGAATTGAAGCAGAGGTCTGGCCTACTCTGAGTGATTTTAAAGGGTCATTCTAGCCGCGGCAGGGATAAGAGAAGACAGAGTGTGAGGAAGGAAGGAGTGCGAAGGCATAGAGCCTGTTAACAAGTCTGGTAAGACATGCTGGAAGGTCGGACCAGGCACGCTCCTGCCTTCAGACCATGGCATTGTCTGTTCTCTCCCTCTGGGCTGCTCTTTTCCCAGCTGTTCTCACGGCTCACACCCTCCCCACCAGATGTCTGCGTTTGTGCAAGTCCTTCGTGGTAGCCCTCAGCCCCTCACCAGCATGCCCTTTCCGTGACACGTTTTTCTCTGTCCATAACACCATCACATGACATAGTATACATTTTACTTGTTTGTTAACTTACTGTCTGTCTTTCCTCACTAGAATATAAGCTCCTTAAGAACAGGGATTTCTCCCTGTTGTGTTTGTTCCCTGCTGTGTGCCTGCTACCTAGAACAACGCTTGCACCGAGTGCTCAACAAATGTATGTTGAGTCAGTTAGGGAGTGAAGTGCTTCCTTCTTCATGACCACCAGTCCCACCTCCACCATCATAGTTGGTAAGAATATGGCAGCGCCGATACTATTCTTTTCTTACCGCATCTCCCTTTTTGGAAAGGCGGGACCCATCAGGCTTCATCTGTCGTCCTCTCCAGAGTGGAAGTGTGTCAGGGAGCCATGAGGCTGATCCCTGGTTCCTCATATAGCAAGCAGCCCTGCCTTTGGTTTGTGTCAGTCTCTTTTTAGTCATGCCGCTCACACTCTTCAGAGTCCTCCAGCTTAAATTCTTGAGTAACTCTGGACAGTGGAGTTAGCGGGGAACTTGAGAACCAGAGGAAGGGCGCTGCCAACAACATGCCTTCTGTGCTTGGCACCTGGTTTTGGCACGTGTTTTCGCAGGTTTGACTGCATAATTCAGCCATTGGCTGCAAAAAGTGACCACAGGTCCTGGCCGGGGGTGGGACAGGAGGGTTTGGAGGCACAAAATGGAAGCTGCTGCAGGGTTCAGAGGATGGGCTACGGTTCTTGTTTTTAAAAATAGACCTGCATTTCCAGGGCTCTTGGGGTTATCCCAGGCCTTATGCTTGGACCGTCAGTGACTGTCACTTCCTTTGGGGAATATGGTTTGATGCTTCTGTTTGTGGTGCTTTAAACCAAGCTTCCATTTTATTAGAGTTTTCGTGTCAGAGTCCTCGTATTTTGCACTATTTTCTCTCCTACAGCATCTCTATCAGTGAAGTAAAACCTAATATGTTTTTCCACTTTTCCCTGGTTAAAGATATACACGTATAGGCTGCTGTTCAGAACTGCTGATAGGTGTGAAATAACTGAAAATAGCACATTTAATTGATGTAATTCCAAAATACAAGGAATTTATAGATGTAGTCCTCACACCCTCATTGTGGGTCAATAATAGGACTTCTGATATTTTCGAATATACAGATATGATGCCTCTTGAAAAAGCCTCAGTTCATTTCTAGAGGAGAAGCTTTAGGGTTGTTTGTTTTGTTTTTAATGTGTGGGATTTAAGTTGCAAGTGAAGAAAACACTTCGTCAAGAGTCAGGATAGTAGTTCTATCCCTAAACAGATGTCATTTTAGCAAGTCACTTGGAGAAGAAAGATGCATGGACAGCGTTGAACCAGAAAGTACAGTAGTTCTCTGCAGACGCCCATGCCTACTGCCTCTTTCCAGCTTTCAGGGTGAATGAGAGCTCTCTGGAGCATCCTGACCTCGGAGGGAAGCGGCTCATATCAAGAGAGCAGATGCCAGTCTCTCTAATCCTCTTCCTGAGCAGATGACCCACTCCCTATTTAAAACCCTGAAAAGTGCCTGCACTGTTGCCCGTGATCAGATGCTGAAATTACCAAATGATAGAGCTGGAGGAGACCCGGCGGTATTATCTCGTCCAGTTACCGCCCCCAGGTCTCTAAGAGTCTGCAAAGAGCAATGAGGGTGGGTCCACCAGCCAATTTTAGTCTTCCCAATGCCCCATGGTAATGCTCCATTTGAGGACAATATTGTGAGGTTAATCAGGCAATGGATGCATGAAGTTGCTGTGCCTTTGGTTGGAGTTATAAATGTGAGAGTAAATCACTTATTCCTAGTGACTGCCCGTGGGTAGGCAAGATCTTTCAAAAACCGTCTATAGCTGAGTCGTTTAGCACGATTAGCCACTAGCCACGTATCGTTACCGAGCACCTGAAACATGGCTAACCCTATGGACCTCCACTACATGTGTCCAATGCATATAGATATCAAAAGCCTGCAGTAAAAAACGTGAACCGTCTCATAAATTTTTATATTGGTAACATGTCGAAATGGTAATATTTTAGTTATATTGGGCTAAATGAAATACTTTATTAAAAGTAAATTTTTTTTTATTTTTTACTGTGAGGACTAAAACATTTTAAATTACATGGCTCCCATTATATTTCTATCGGGAGAGCTGGTCAGAGATTTCTGGGCAGTGAAAAGGCTGGGTGGGGCTCAGTATTTTGCAGAGGCGCAAAGTGAGATCGGAGAGATTAGGCCCTTTGTTCAAGATCACACAGCGAGTTGGGTGCCAGACCAGGATGAAGCCAGTAGGTTTTCTATGACCAAAAATGCTGCAGGGATGACAGCAATTTGTTTTACCTGGTGTCTGCAAAATTGCTGCTTTGAGTAAAAGCCAAGACTCTAATATAGATTATTAGTGGTTTTCCAAGCACGAGCCCCAAATTGTACACCTTCAAAATCAAATCCAGCCAAATTAAAGAGAAAAGAAGGAAGAAAAGGAAAAAAAAAAAAAAAAAGCCCTTCTTTGTAGGATCCGGGGAGAAATCGCAGTTTTCATTCTTGAGCAGAACCTGGCGTGGGACATTAATTGCCGGAGAAAACCACAATAAGAAAACATTTACAAGGAGTCCAGCCCCCGTTGATCATGCTTTTCCCTTCAAGGCAGCAAGAGTCTCTTCCACAAACACCCATTAAGAGATTAAGACTGACCAAGAATAATAAATTGTTTCTTGGTCCCCAGGCAGGCAGTTCACTTAACATAATTTCCGCAGGATTAGGGGCCCAGATGATATGTGTTTAGCATGGAGCTGTGTTAATGCTACATAGTAATGTTCTAAAAAGTTTTAAAAATAATTTTTAAAAAACACTGAACTAACAGGACTTGAATGTCATGAACAATCATAATAATCCTTGGCCCACACATGAGGTCTTTCTTTCCTCTCCACAGTGTGTAACCAGACACACTTAAAAAGTTGTAAGAAGTGCTCTGTGAAGTACAGTCTTCGTCCCGAGTGCTTGAGGAATTGTGTAATTGAGTAGAAAGGAAAGTTGGCGTCCAGCGCCCTTGTGCTTCGTTCTTTTCCCCCTGACCCATCGTTTCTCCTCTGATAACTTTGTTCAGTGTGTATGGTTATCAACATTGTTATATACGGAGTTTAAAGCAGCTAACAATTCTACAGGGTTTCTGTAAGAAATCTTCCATGCCCCCCACTCCACCGTCCCCACTCATGATTTCCGGCTCAGCTCACCAGAGGCAGCCACGTTCACATCTTTTAACTGAATCTTTTGTTACTTACCCCCAATTCATAAATTACCTGTTCATGGCGCTTTGTCTTTATATTTCAGTTCTAGACACTATCTGTTGTTCCCTCACTGTGGAAGATGACCACAAATAAATCGTTTTCCTCTTTGCCGCTGACCCCTAGCCCTACCATAGAAGCCACCCAGAAATCTCAAGTTTGGATAGATCAGTATGTAGTATTTGCATATTATGATTACATAAATGCTATTTGCATCTGACCCGTGGACTTTCTTACAGTCACTACTTTTCCTTTCCTGTAACTTTTAGTGTCCCCATGTGCTTGCTGTTACAATGCTTTTACGCACTGGCGGCGAATTCAAACTCGTCCTCGCCTGTCCCTCTGCAGTTTAGATGCAGTAGGTGTTACAAGTCCTCAAGCAAAGTCAGTCTGTCTCCCACATGCTCCAGGTTTGGCTTTAGCTTGGCACCCGTCTGCCATCTGGACCTTTCTTCTCTTTACCTCTTCTTTGAGTTGGACTCCGTTTCCTGAATTCTGTGCTCTTTTTTTTTTTTTTTTTTCTGTTTTAGTTTATACCCTGGTTTTACTGGAGGACAATTTCCAGCTTCCCTTGGCAAGTTGGGGCACTAGCAGGGAAGTAAATTTCTGAGACCTTCCATGTCTGGAAATATCTGTTCTCTCTCCACACTTGATCATTTGACTGAGTTATAATTTTAGGCAGGAAATCATTTTCCCCAGGATTTTGAAGGCATTGTTCCATCTCATTGTCTTTCGGTGCTGCTGCTGTTGAGAAGAACATGCTGTTCTGATTCATAATCTTTGCTGTGCAACTCCTTTTGTTTGCTTGTTTATCCTCTGAAAACATCTTTATCCTCCAGTTTCAAAATTTCATTGTCACGTGCGTCAGTGTAGGTCTGTGTTTCAGTCTGTACTTTTATTTCCTTGAGTTCTGGGAAGTTTTCTCCCGTTTTCTCGCTTCTTTTTCTGGAATGCCCACTCTTAAGATGTTGGTTTTATGATGTTCTTTTCTCTTTTATTTTTCCTCCGCTTATATTTTGAGCCCCTTTTTGGGAGATGCCGCCACTTTATTTTCCAATACTTCTGTTGAGATTTTATTCCTTACATCATACCTTTAGTATTCAAGTGGGTTTGTGTCACCGTTCCGGATGTGTTCCTGTCATAGCGTCGGGATCCGCTTTCACACGTGCACTGCCCTCTCTTCGTTATCAAAGGGTAATGATGATACCTACATTTTCTTTTCCCTGCATTGTCTTTGTTCTCTCCATGTTTCCTCTTTCCCTTTGATTTTTGGGTTTTGTTTTGTTTGCTCTATGCCTTTTATACTCAAAGGTCTGGTGATCTGCACTTGTCTGCTCACATGTGAGAGTTGATGGAGCGCTAAAGCACTGATCAGAAGATTTTGACCAAGAGGGTTATTGGTCTGGGCATTTCCTTACGAGGTATCAATATCTCCAGGAATTTTGTCTTTGATTACCCACATTCCCCAGAGATGAATAACTTCTGGTGGTCATCCTGGAGGGTTTAAGTCTAGCTGCTGACCTCCTGGAATGCAGTGAGAGAAAGGATGGGGGAAGTCTCAGTGGTCAACAGATACACATTCTGTCTCCATGTATATCTCTTCAACTCATTCCACCTCACCATGTTGGTGTCAACTCTTCTGCTGTCCCCGTATTTTTACTGTCTCCAGAGCATAAACTGCTAATCTTCTGCCAAGGTAGAGGAGGAGCAGGGGTTTGATTGTCCAGTTTTTCAGATGTAACTGGTGTCCCCAAGCCTTTGAGGTTCTGGCCTGTAAATCTGGTGATTTCACAGCTTTCCTTCCTGTGAGTTTTGAATTCCACTTTCTTGGGTCTGCTAAGTGAATTACCACTGGTTCACCTGTTTTCAAATTTCTAGTTTGTTGTTCTTTTCTTTTTTTTCTTCCCCTTCTCCTTCTTTTTGTTTTTATCTCCTCTTCTGGTGTATTTGTCCTTGTGCCTTCTAAAAAATCTGGCCATTATTTTAGAGGAGTTTGGAGAAATGGAGCAGAGCTAAATGACCTTTCTCAAACTCTGACGGACTTGGCCAGTCTCCGCCGTGGGGAGACTGTCTAAAATGTGTGTGTTCTTACATGTATGTCGCACTTGAGCTTCCCAGGAAGAAAATTCTTGGCCAATTGAAAATATTGTTACTACTGATATATATATTTTTACCCTTAGACAAGTACAACCTTTGTCACGAGCATTGCCTGTGTAGAATTCCTGCACGGTGCTGTGTGAAGAACAGGGAGTTGTATCTTTGTATTCCTGTGTCCTGTTGAGGGAAACAAAGTATTAGATCTCCTTTGTCATAAGACATCAGTGGAAGAATCTGGCTAAAACCCAGTTAGTTAGATTTTTGTTTTGCTTTTACACCAACAGCCTTTATTTGATTCAGTAAAGAAATCAATGTATGTATTAATAATAAACTAGCCAATCTATGTAAAGCTCTTAGGATCATGACTGGGATATAGCATTATGTGTTCATTGCTACTGTTATTGTCATACATTGTTTTTACATTACTTCTACATTTTCCAAGAGTTGTATCCGGTGGTTCTCAAACCCAGCTGCACAGCAGATTGACCTGATGTCCTTTTGAAAAGATTCAGTTGCCCACCTCAGACCTACCTGATCAGAACCGTCAGGGGTGGGCTCTGAGTCCATAACAAAACAGAGCTTCATTTCTCTGGTGAAGGGATAAGCAAGACATTTAGAGAGTCACTGTCCTGGGGGTCCTCTCGTCGCTGGTGGAACGTGTACGAGGATGGCAGTTTAAGAAGACAACACGATGAAGCAAAGGAGCCAACTCTGGGAACTGAGACTAAAAGCAAAGTACATATGCACAACCAATAAATAAACATATACCACAAACAAATAAAATACATCTTTTGCAGTAAATACACACAGACATGCAGGCAACACACGCAGACTCACAGACACCTCAAAGCCAAGGCATGATGCCTGGCCCTCCAGCTATACAGAACATTTCGGCAGTATATTGCCCTGTAGTTCTGTTCTGTTCTTTGTTTAAATCAGATTTCACCTGGAGAGAATTAGCAAAGAGGTTCATGTGCATGGATGTGCGTTTATTCCTGCTCTCCTAGTGGCAAACGTTTGTGAAGCATTGGCCCGAGGCAGCTGAGCGCTTACTTCAGACAAAATCCAGACTTCTGCATGGGACCCCCGTGATTCTGATGGGTTACGTTTAAATTCATCCTGTTCAGATTCAGGTCTCCTCTGCTAATGGAGTTCAGTTTTCGCTCATCGACTGTAAACCCAAATAACCCTTAGTTGCAGCTGAACCAAGGGAGAGAAAACGAAGGAAGTAAAAAAGCATTTTATTTTATTTCCATGTAAGTGACTCAGAAGGCTCTCAATGGTTATTTTATTTGAGAATTAATAGCAACCTTTTATTTAACTAAGATGGCATTGGTTTGCATAATTAACAGAATTATGTAATTATAGGATAATTAATAGAAGTCATAGTTGCCCACCCTGGGAAAAGGGGTGGACAATACAAAATGCAGAATTGCAGAATGACCAAATTCACATCCACTAACGTTTTTACATCATAAAAATGTAAATGCTCGATTCTAGGGAATGCTTCCTTATATAAAAATGATCTTCGAATTCTCTTCCTAGCATTGGAACCGTAGAGAGGGACACCGGAGCTCTCCATTGGTGAAATAACAGCAGCGAACACTTACTGTGCGCTTGCTGTGTGCAGGCACTGTGTAAGCACTTACTGTGCGCTTGCTGTGTGCAGGCACTGTGTAAGCGCTTTACATCAGCCAACTCATTTAATCCTCACCACATCCCTTTCAGAAGGTTCTGTTAGGATGAGGAAACTGAGGCACAGGAGTCTGTCTTCCTAGTAAGGAGTGGGGCTCCTCTGTGGCCTAACCAGGCGGCTCTACTGTTTTGGGAAACGCACCACAGGTGCCAGGCCCAAAGGAGTTACGTGCTGGACTGGGCTGGCAGAGCTACAGGTGTTTCCAACATAGGCTAAAGGGACCGAGGGCGTGCCTACTCCTGCTCCCATCTGCTGTCTCTCCTAAAACCGACAGTAACTCTTCTGGGGGCTGTACAACAGGTACGGCTCAGAGAACTCCACTTCATTATTATTCGGGTCTCACAGATGGATGGCAGCAGCCAGGATTCGATCTGAGTCTGATTCCCAAGCCTCCCTTCTTTTCTTAGTACGTATTACCTTTTGCTCTTTTGCCTCATAGAAGGAGTGGGGAGAAAGCCCTGGGTGAGCAGGTGCCTCTCCGCAGTTAGGTGTGGAGCACTGTGTGACTCTCATGTCTGTTTCCCAGGCGTAAACTGGGCTGCGTGGCAAATACAGCCCAGGCAGGAAGGCAACGCCCCTTTTGTGTCTAGAAGAAAGGACGGGCTTTTGCTTTGGCACCAGAGAACTGTGCCCACCAGTGCTGGTGGTGGTTTTTTTTCTCTCTTCTCCCTTTTTGTTTTTTCCTTTATCAAAAAGATGGAAATGCTGAGATCATCTCAGAGAAATCTAGAATAAATACCATGAGAAAATGGTCCCTCTGGAAGGCATCTTGTTCTCCTGCTGTTTGTAATTGTGAAGAGCTCAGCAACTGGGCAGCTGGATGGGTATAAATATAGCCCGCAGCCCTGATGCGCACTGAATCCTGCTTTCTTAGAAGCACAATGGGAACCCACGGAAGCCAGAGAAGGAGCAGTAAAGCCCAGTCAGTCAGCCTGCCGCCCGCCCTCCCTCCCTCCCTCCCCCTTTTTCTCTCTCCATCCTGGACCTCAGTGTGGGTGTGAGGAGAGAGGCAGCTCTGAGAGCACACTTAAAATAGCTATTGGAACTGGACGCTGGCTAAGCTCAAAGGCAGGGAAGATGCTTCCTATAAAACCAGCCCCTGTCTGACCCCTTAAACCCAGGATTATTTTGACCATTCTGATCTGGGGATCTGGGAACACGTTCTTTCTCAGCCCAGCTGCTTGGGTACAAGCAAGCTTTCTCCTGTGAATTCCAGGCGTTGGCGCCTCGCTGCTGCCCCAGACTCAGATATCTTATTCTAACCAGACTCCGCTGCCTAAAGCCTGGGCATTAAATATAGCCTCCCCGTGCTAGCTGTGGAACTGAAGGAGAGATTCTCAGTGAACAGAGAGGTCAGTTTGACTCAAGGCGCCTGACTCATACCTGTGCGTTCCATTGTACCTAAGTGTTTAGTCTCGAGGTTGCTTTAGTTTTATGCTATACCATGGCCCGCTTTTTTATGGCTTTGCAGGATAAAACAGTTGTCTCAGATTTGTGGGCATCAGTATCATTAGGAGTCTGGATTTTGGCAGGAGAATGCCGTTATGTTATTACTTAGTGGTTCCAGAAACAAATCGTGTCTAGTTATCTTTCCACGCAGACATCAATGGTTTTTGCTCCTGATGCATACATTTATTTGTTATCCCTTCCCTGTTTGGTGGTAAATACTTCAAAGATAAAAAGCCATGTCCTCTACTTTCATTTTAACTGCCTGCAAAACTTAATAATTCCTCATATACATCCTAATGTGTTTTGTGACTTTTATTTAATTGACCAAAACAATCTTTCTTCCATACCCACGGCACTGCTCTGGAAAATGGCATAAATACAATGTTATGTGCCTAACATTTCTCTGTTTAAGGTTCTGTGCTCACTGGTAGTCTAAGAGTAATCAGGTGTATATGTGTTTTTAATAGTTTCATTGGATATGAACTGCATCTCTGCCTTTTTAAAAAAATTTGTAAGATTGCTTCCTTCAGCTTCAACCTCAGAGTATAATATTTGCTAAAAACACCAGGAGCAGTTAAAGCAGAATAGATTTAAACTGTAAATTTAAATGTGGATAAATGGGAAAGCACCCTGAAGTTGAAGAGCAGGGACTCTGTCTGTCCACTGGTAGCTGGAGGACCTTCCTCACAGAATACCCTGCCTCCAGTTCACTGTCCTTGGAACAAGAGGCCTGTTAGCAGGCTGTTCTGGCCTTGTTAGTGACTCAGGGAGGAGGGGCACTCTCCAAAGAAAGCAGGCCACTGCATGGAGCAACTTCAGAGAACCGAAGTGGCGGTCATCTTCAGTTACAGTTGGGAGCCATTACAGATGGTACAGAGCATTAAGGGCTGGTTTCCTAAAGTCCACTCACTTAGTACAGTGCCTGGCACATAGTAAGGACTGAATAAATGTTAGCTAAGATGTGAAGAGGCTCCCCCTGTACCGGTCAGTTCAACATCAGAAAGCCTGGAAAAATAATATGATGTATTTGATCAGGGTGACCACAGCATGTCCATTCCTTCAATGGATGACATTCAAAAGACCTCAGCCACGTTCTTCAGGTTTTTCCCTTTGCCTCTGAATGAGGAATGCACTTTCCACAGGTAAAAGGCAGACACTTCAGCCTCTGGTTCAGCTACTGTCCTATAAAGAAAGAAAGTACATTGTGAGTGACAGTCATGTGAAGAGGACTAGTTAGTGATATATCTGAGACCAGGAGTCAGATGGAGATTTAGGTCTTATGCACAAGCCACAGGGGAAAGGAGAAAAAAGCCGGCTGTACCAAATCATCCTGGCCAAGATTCACATTCACCTGTTTATGCCACATTCATCTCCACCCCGTTAGGTGCCAGCCCTGCGACAGTTACTGTTTTCTTTAGCCCTCACGACACCCTGAGTGGTGTGATCCACAGCCTACAGGGGAGCAAACTGAGACTCAGTGAGCAAGATGACTTGTCCAGGGTCATCAAGCTAGCAAATGGCAGAGTGAGGATTTGAGCCGAGACCTCCTGACTCCCAGCCCGACGAGGTAGGAGTAGAGCAGTGGGAACAACTGCCTGGCCCTCCAACAGTGTCCACAGGTGTTCAAGGTATGGCATCTTCACAGCCGCCCTGGTTCTTAGGGCACTTACCATTGAAATCAGCTCCGGCTGTGTCACGTCATGCCTGCAACCCATCAGGGAGGCTGAGGCTGCACACTAACAGGTTTTTCTCTCTACAAACTTTCTTTTAAGAAATGGAATAACACCGAGGGATTGTTTCTTGAAGTAGGGCTTTATCTCCTTTTTGAGAGGTATTCAGATGTCCTTTCTCCGATGAAAGATCCTTTCTGTTCTGTAAGAATCTAGAAATAGTTTGCTCATCCTCCACTGTGATGTCCCTAGCAAATCCAAATCATGCCATAAATAAAGCTCAATTTTGACAGGCCATTCATTTTTCCAAATACTATTATTTTTATTCGTACGACGTGCCTAGCACTAGTGTAGCCACTGGGAACAGAGATGTCACATTCACAGTTCCAAAACTCCAGCTGTGCCCACAGAGTTAGAGCAATGAGGGAAGTTTGGGTGCCGGTTAATGGGAGGAAGGCCAGGGCTGCCCGCCACAGAGGAGTGTGGTAGGGAGGCGGGTGGTTGGGAGCTGGGGTCTACCATTAACTTCGGAAACAAGAACTCAAGGGGCAAACAGCAGAGCCCCAGCCACAGAAACTGGGATTCAATCATAGGACCGGACCTCTGTTACGGAGAAGGACTGGAAGACAGAGCTGGCTGTGGAACTAAGATAAGGGCCCCCTTACAGCAAAGGCCTTTTTCCGGGTTACAGAGCAAGGTCCAGTAAAGCCAGCAGTTGGGGCGATTCAATACTGATTCCCTGAATGACTGGTCCCAAGCTTCCTCTTGATAAAGGGGGAGGAGGGAGGAGGGGGGAGGGGTTGGGCTGGAGCCTGGGTGGAGCTAAACTTATAGAGAGGGGGTTAAGTAAGCCCAGCTGGAAAGGTTATAGGGCCACAGGGGCAGACAGCCAAGCATCTCACTACAGTTAAACCCAAGGAAAATAAATAAAACTAATGTGCGCAGATCTCTTGTGCAGGGGAAAGTGGACATTCCAAGTCTGCACGACTTCAAGGAAAGGATTTTAGTTCGACGGTCTCATAGACCCAGAAGATTGCTAGGTTGCTTATGATACAGAATAGTTTCGTGTGATCTGTTTTTTTAATAATAGAAAAAGAGAGCACTGCTGTAGTTTTTATTACCACACAAGGATAAGATTTCAGAAGATTATCTTTCTAGCAAATACTTATCAACTATCTGCTTTGTGTCGGGCATGATCATTTGTTCTCAGATTCCAAAAACAAATAGGGTCATTCTTGCCCTCAAGAAACTTCTCATCTCTCAGGGAAGACTGAGAACAAAACCACAACTTAGAACGCAGGGTGCCCGGGGACGCGTGTCACGTCATTCATTGGCCTACAGAGAAGATGCAACTGTCCCAGGAAGGGAGGGAGCGTGTCATCTGTGGCCTGAAGTGAGAGAGAGGAAGGCAGACCCAAGCGCAGTGCATGGCTGGTTCCAGAAACTAGCCAGAGCTGGCGGCTGGGGTGAAGGGGGGTGGTGAGTAATGAGACTGGGAAGGTCGTCCTGAAGGCCGGCTGTGCTAAGCTGATGAATTGAAATTTCCCTCTAAACCCGCGGGCAGCCGATGAAGGATTTTAGGCAGGGACGTGATGTGCCCCCTTTTTGCATTCAGGAAGAGTATTCGGGACCTCTGTGAAGGATGGATTGTGAGACAGGAGTCAGTGAAGCTGGCTGGGTGGGCAAACGATGCTGCTGAAGCTCAGGTGCTCGCGTTTGTCTCCTCCCGCTGCTGGAGCTTCCGAGAGTGTAGGCTCAACTGCGGGGAAGCTGCACAGGTGTGGCATGCTGGCTTGTGAGCCTCCAGGAAGGGGGACCCTGGTGCCTGGAAGTGGACGAGATGGAAATGACTCTGTAAATAAGGAAATAAGTTCTACTAGGTACATACGTAAGGGAATTGCAGAAAGGTTTAAAATGTAAATCACTTCGTAGCCATGCTATTTGCAAGAACCCAACTTTTACAACAGTAAAACGTACAAATTGCTTTGAAGTTACCACCCCTTCCAAAGCCTGCCTACCTTCACTTTGAGTTACAAAAAAAAAAAAAAAAAAAATTAAATGTTGCATGACTGTGAGTAGTATTTACATTCTCTCACAGTTCAGCTCTCTCAGGTCCATTTTGCTAGTGTTTGTTTTCCTTTGAGGTAGGAGTTAATTTAGTCACACGTTCTTCTCCTGACAATAACTGCATTTTTTTTTCCCTGAGGTAGCTTTCCCTCCAACCGTTTCTTGTTGTTCTTACCCAAGACCCAGTATCTGCCAAAACAAATGTATGTGAGTGATAAAGGCTGGGAGGAATGTCTGTTGGACCACAGGAAATTTCCTGTTCAGGAAGAGATCTTAGGAACTTCCTGCGGAGGAGTGCATTGTGGGACTGTTGGCTGCAGGCCCTTGACCACAGCTGCAATTAACTAAAGGCAAGGGGGGAAGGGAGAGGAAGAAGAGGAGACAGCTACCCACAGCCATTTTTATCCACGTAGCCTGAGGACAGAGAATGGGCTAATACAGGTTCAGGATTTTCCAAGGGCACTTAAATGTCTAGTGTGTATAACAAGTCTCCTTAATTGCCACTCATCTCTCACAGCATCCCGGATGCTACCTTAGGGTTCCTAAACACAAGCACGTGGTCCCATTATCCACGTGTGTCCTCCCATTCCCCCAGTGGCCGGTAAGCCTGCGGGAAGTGCTCCCCTCCTCTGGAGCCCCACCAGCCAGTTGGAATCTCCCAATTAGCCTGAAACCGCCGTGGCTCCCCGCGCCCAGGCCTTGGAGTTGGCGTCCTTTTTCCATCCTGAGTTAGGTGCGGATGGGGGAGAAGAGAAACCTTAGCTCTGTGGCTCACCTCTGTCTGACGCAGAAAACATTAGAGAAATGTTACTGAATTGTAGTGATAGACTAGAAGAACAAAGCCAACGTATGAGCATAATCAGAACCAACAGGTGAACCCTGCTTTCCTGTTCTACGTTGCCATTCAGGTAGGAAGGCCTGACTAATGCCTCGTAGCCCGACTTCTCGGCGTGGGGTGCATGGCGGACCTGGATGCCACTCCACAGGGAGGTGTCTGTGGCGCTGCCATAGGGAGGTGAGATGGCAGGACCTGGGGCTTTAAGCGGAGCCTGATGACAGCAGTGTGACTGGCTGTGCGACCCCCAGCTGTGTAAAGGGCAGTCACTTTCTCTCTCCGCATTTCAGCTGCTTTGTCTAACCTGGGGAACAAAAACATTTTCCCTTTTCAGGATTGGTGTGAGGGTTAAATCAGATAATGTATAGGAAAATGCCTCGCCCAAGGAAAACGCTAAGAGTTTTAGATGTATTTTCCCTAGAGTCTGTCATCACAAATTGGAAATTACTCGGGTGTGGTTCGAGCTGGAGTCAATGGAAAGGCTCTGAGGGGCCTTTCACCCTCAGCTTCTGGGATTTGTGTTGAAGGACGTTTTCCTAGAGCATCTGCTTTTCATCCCAGCGCCACTCGGACCTGTACAGCCCCCACTCACCACTCTATGGCATCCGTCTGTGAAGAGCAGGGCTTAGGGTTGAGTTTCAGAATCAAAGTTCCACCTTGGTGGCAGACTATGTCACACCCCAGCAGGGGTGGAAGAGAGGAGTGGCCATCTAAGGACCAGAAAGTAGGCCACACCATTTCTGGATCACGTAGAAGTATCCTTCCCTCTGTGCAGCATCCACCTCGTGCCCATCCCTCTCATTCTGCCCAAACATGCATAGCCCCTGTTCATGCACAGGGCTGATCGCTGGACATGAATTTACACTGTATTATACTTATTTGTGTGTCTACATCACGTGCTGGAGAGTGACTTCTTGCAGACAGAGGCCATGTCTGCCACGTGGTACGTGCTTAGTGAAGGCTGAGTTGAATCCACTTGGTTTTAGGGGAAGAGTTCCAAGGAGGCCGTTTGGTGTTGTGTGCCCTTCACTAGCCAGGCTGAACGTCTTCTATTGTTCTTAAAAATATGTGTCTGTCTGCTGTGCTGACTCTGCCTTGTCAGCCGGCCTACAGGCGCCATTGTCACATTGCTGAGTTTCCATTTTCATGGCCCCCATTGCTTCAGAATTGTTTTCTTTTTCCTTTTTCTTTTTTCTTGGTTTGGCCTTTCCCTACTCTAGAAGTTTGAGATACAGGTTTATTTTTGCAACCGGGCTGTAAAAAAATAAAAGGCAATGCTATTGCCCCTTGATAGAGTCAGCCCCCAGAATATTTTCAAAAAAATTAGATTTGAATTTTAAAATGTTTTTCAAGAGTATGGGACCAGGTGTTCTCTAGAAAGAATTAAAAAGCAAGGGTATTTTACAGCAAACACTGAGTGTTTAGTCTACCCCTCAAGTAGTACAATTACGTCATGGTTTTAAAAAGAAAAGCCAAAAACATAGGGAGCCACATTCGTTGAAAAGTCGTCTTCGCTCATCCCGTGCGATCTTGTTTTACTTTATTCAGAGGAGACTCCCCGCATCAGAATGGCAAACGTGCAGACAGAGAAACATAAATTAACTGAAAGGGAGCAAAATAGACCTCTTCACTGACCTTTCTTTTTAAAACTCTGACCTTGGCCTTTAGAAGAAAGGGGGGAAAATTTTTTTTTTTAAAGTTATCTGATTTAGTTCAAGAGTCAGCTCTCTGGTTATGGCTTAGAGCAATTAGGCCCATTTCCTACGTTTTGAAATGCTTCTTACAGTTGGGGAAATAAAAGCTCATTTAATGAATCTCGACGTAACCAAAAAAATTTAGGTAATGACAATGCCTCATTTCCACAGCTGGTGCTCTGTTTCATTCCGATCGCCTGACAAAGGCTGGGAAATAGCCTGGTCCTGCCGGGGACAGACCTCACTCTTCCGTGCACAACGTACTGTTATCCAGGCGTTTGCTGTAGTGAGAATATTGTTATGGTCAGGCTAGTGCTATCTCACATTTATCTGATACTTACAGTTTCCTAGTAGCTACGCATGCGCGTGTCTCCCGTTTGATCAGCACTGGGCCCCTAGCTGTACAAATGGGAAGACAGACTCAGAGAGGTTAAGGGTGAGGGTCTCCCGGCAGAACCTGCCCTCGCGTGAGCTCTTCTTTCTCCAAGTTCAGTGTGGCCTGGGGATGAGAGTGCTGGCCGGAAGGTGAAAGCCCACATGTGCCAGTTAGTAAGCAATTTTCTGACAAATCCAAGGTTAAGGGAAGTAAAATAACCTCTTTGTTCCCCTCCATTTCTTCCCATGCTGTTCACCCTGCAACCCCCTGCCAGCTTCCACCCTTGTTCACACCCACCCCCATCTGCCCGCACTGCCTCAGCCGCCTCTGCAGTTTCTGTGGGGGGCTGAGGAACTCTTTGTTTGTGCAGTTAAGAGCTTCCTCACAGGAAATTTCCTGTGATGGAAACTCTGGGGAAACTTCCTGTTGGTTAGGACACTGCAGGGGGCTGATAACGTGAACCACTTACATCTCCAAACCTCACTGCCAAGGAGGGTGGGATGGTTTTTGCCGGCTTTCTCAAAGTCTGGGAGGGCAAGAAAGTGCAAGTGTACAGAGGCCTCAAGAGTCTCACTGGGGCGGCATTTTCTAGAAGCTAAAAGCTACAGCTGTGATCAGCAAGTTCGAGTAGAAGACCAGCCCTCGTGGTTGAAAGGACTGCCTCAGTATCGAATGAGGCTGGTTCCTGCCAGAACGTTTTTTTGTCTGGAAGCATTGAGGGCTCTGGAAACTGTCTTAAGGGCCTGGATCTGATTCTTTTTATCATTTTAAAACACGTTCCTATTACTCTTCAGTATTATGGGTTTACGTGTACTACATTTATTTTCAGCTGCCACTTATGGACCGGGAATTTTAATTAGCCCTTGTCATCGGCAGATGTGGGTGACTGTACGAGAAGTGGTTTACTTAACGCCGAGTGTGAATTGTCTCGAGTACAGACCTCGGGATGACAAATCCTGGGACACGGCACAGAATTCTTCAGTCAGCTTCACGTTCCTTTGACCTACCCTGGATCTCCAGTGGATTATTTTGTTTGCTAGCATTTGGGCAAAGTCATCGGGCTAAATCATCCTTTGGGGTTGAACTTAGCTTTGAATATCTCCAGTGTTGGGAATTCTGTAGGTTCCCTTAGCAGCCCTCAGCCCAGCTCACAGTTTAAAAGTTTGGTCTCCTAATTAGCCTGAATTTTCCCTCGTGACTGGTAGACCCATTACTGCTCACTCTGCCCTTGTCATATAATAAAAATAATCGACCCCCCCCTTTTTCCTATTTCCATATGGCTAGACAGTTACTTGTATGATGTTTCCTAATTACTTAATTTGCCCGACCCACCTCCATTTCTCTACAAGTTTCTCAATAGATATTATTTTCCTGGTTTAAGGATTAACGTGGCCTTCCCCGCCAACCCCCAGAATGCACTAGATTTAATGGAAGCTTTTACTTCCTACCTCCCCGAACATCTGCCACAGGCTGGTCTTCTTTCTTGCTTTGTTTATGGGAAATGATCATACCAGCATCCAAAAAAAATCATTGACCTGGATATATTTTTATATTTGGGGTTTTGTGGTTATATTCTTAGTCCACATTGCAAATTAGGGAAACATGTAAGAAATTACAATTGACTAGGAAGAAATTTGCTGGCTGATAAGTCTTCTTGTTAGACTCATAGGGGACAGAGACCGTTGTTGGTCTTTGTAAATACAGGATCTTATAAATTATTGGCATGTAGTGTCACTACTTGTTTGTTGAATGAATGAATCCTAAAATTCATAAGGAAACATGTTCTTAGACATAGTTTCTTTCAAAAATGGATGAAAGTTGTGAATTTTTTCAACTTATTGTGTATTGAGCATTGATCTTCGAAATAGTGAATTATCAGGGATGAGCTGATTTTGTAAAAATGCTTTGGGATAAACTTTAAATATGGAAATGAAAACAGTGACTTAGTTTGGGGCATTCAGAAGAAGCATAGGGTTTGTTTAAAGGTTTTGCAATATGATTTACTTTTGGTTTCATGTTTGATTTTATATTACACAGTAGAATGGGATTAACTGCAATACGTTTTAGAGAGGTACTGTCATCGTGGAGACTAAGTAGCACCCTTTATCTGGGGAAGAATAGCTGCCATTTTAATGCATTCTTGTTTTCAGATAGGTTGCAGTGATGTCATAGTATCTGCAGAATGAACCAAGTGGTATTTTTATCATTCTGTCATGGTCTTCACCAAAATTATAATAAAGTATTATAGGACTCTGGTACATACTCTTATCTTTTTAGGAAATCTGGTTAGTGTATTAGAAGCACCACAGGCTTTGGTTTTTCAGAATTAATTTTCAGTTCTACTCTTGTTTTACTTATTCTTTCAACAGATCGTTTATTGGGCGACTACTGTGTACTGTGAGGTGCTGGCTGTACATCAGTGACCAGACAGATACGGCCCCTGCCTTCCTGTTGCTTACAGTGTAGTAGGGGAGATAGATGCTTACCAAGGAATTAACTCACACTAGATAAGTAGGTCATTTCCCACACAGAAATCGGGGTGATCTCTTGTAAGATGTAAGTGAGGTCATGTCATTTACTGCTACAGAGCCTCCCCTGGCTCCCAGTTACATGCAGAAGCACGTCAGCTCTCAGTGTGAGCTGCCAGGTCTTGTGGACATTGTAAACCTCTCCAGCCTCACCATCTATCGCCTTTTGTTTTTGCTCATTCCTCTTTTGCCATAGTGCTCTTATTGCTAGACTTAGAACAGTGCAGCTACACTGCCACCTCAGGGCCTTTGCACTTGCTGTCCTTCTGCCTGTACAGCTGTTCCTGTAGATATCCCCGTGGCCCCGTCTCTCCCATTCTCCCAGTATCTTCTCAAGTGTCACCTCCTTAGAGAAGCTTCCCTGACAGCGCTGTCCAGATGGCACCGTCCTTCATTCCCCATCCCCTTTATCCCGCACTGTTTTCTTCATAGCACTTTTTACCACCTGATTTGTCATTTTTTAATTGGATGGTGACCCTTAGGTGTCTATTAAAAATGGCAATTGGTAGTTCTGTGTCCATAGGTGGGGCTTGATTCCTGGTGGGTCCAACCATGGTGATCAGTTGGGCATCTCACTATTTCATGAAAGGCTCCAAAAGTCTTCCGGGCAAGTGAACGTGCCCCAAAAGAAATCCTGCGATCTCCTGCTTGTAAGGAGCCAAGCCAGGAACGGGCTTGAGCTTTTATCATTCATAAGGCAGGTTTCCACTGAATTCCCCTGTGCACTTTTCATCCTTGCTCCTTCCTGGGCCGGTTGCCCTCTGACTCAACCTAATCAAGCAAGCAGGTGTCCTGCTGTGTACCAGGAGGAGCAGTCGCTGGGCTGGGGGAGGCTGGAATACAGACATGCCACAGGTCCTTTTACTGGTAGCCTCCTCTGCTCCCCCTCCTACCTTCAGAGATACTTGGTACCTCTAGTTTATGAGGTTTTTTGAGGTCCGGTCAGGTACACCAGCTTGTTTCTTTTTGGTGTTTCCCCTGTAGGCAGGCAGGTGTCAGCTGTTCCACTCTGCTCAGTCAGATACCTGTCTGCTTTCCATCCTCCATAATTTTGTCTGCCCTTCTCAACTGCCATTGTTTTTTCTCCCATTCACGCTGTTTATGGGTTTCTACCTTTTATATTTCTCTGCAGTGGTTTACTGGGCGCTCGGTCAGGAGCAGGGATACACACAGATAGGACTCATCTATTTAGTTACACTTGGGGGTAAGTGAACTGATGTGGTGCTACATGAAGCTTTGAAAGCATAAAGTGTGGGAACGTGGCCTTCTTAGTCTATGGCATACATTTAAGAGGAGACTTAAAAGCTTAGCAGGAGTTGATCGAGTAAAGAGGAGGTAGGATTATTTCTGGGAAGGGAAATAAGATGTGTGAAAGCCCTGAGACTAGAAGAGGATTTGGCCTTCAAGGAATGGAAAGGCCAGCCTGATGAAATTTGGTGAATTTACTGCAGAAAACCAGAGTGACACATTGCAGGGGGTGAAGATGGCGAGGTCGAGAGAGGCGGTGTCACATTTAGGGCTTTGGTCTTTATTCTAAGGACAGTGAGCAGCCGTGAATGACTATGCTGTGTAACTTTGGACCTCATAAAACTAGTTCTTCTTTTGTAAACCAAGCACAATAATCTCTACCTCACAGAGTTGTCAGCACTGAACGACACCTTGTGTATATTATCTGTAGATTTTAAATGGTCACACTTGTTCGCTGAATTTGATCTTTTGGGGAAATGACAAGTTGTTATTGACCCTCAGTACAGTATAATCAAATCGTCCAGTTGAGGGATCTTGGAAGTCAAGTAAAGTGAAAGATGTAAAGTAAGAAACAATTTAGAGGCGTGGTTCTGGGAACCAAAACGTCTAATAAAAGGGAAGTTTGACTTATCTACACCCTGGACTGAGGTGGCATAGAGGTGGAAGGATAAGAATTTGATGGTATTCTAGGTACCGCAGAACGAATACTGCATGAAAGTTAAGAAGCTTACCAACTGGTGTTGGGCACTAGAGAGGAAGCAGGCACCAAACAAAGATGCGTATAGTTTTACACACCTGTGTCCTGGGCACTGCCAGTTGATAATGAAGCAGTCATCTTAGGTTTTCACGTAAAAAAGTTTCCCAGCGTGTGCTTGGCAGTGTGCTAAACACCGCAGACAACAGACAAGAAAATATCAAAGAGCAAGTTCTTGTCCCAAGGAACGTTTAAGCTTTAATATATTTTCTGTTTGAGCTGTAATATATTTATTATGTTAAAGAATTGGCCAGAGCGCCGCGCCTTCACTGCAGGGAGAAACCGGCCCGTTGCGGGGCTCTGAGATTTGTAGCACGTACACACGGTGTTCACCTGCCTGTTGCCAGCTGGCCCTGAGGAAGCTGATGAGCTCAACTCTGTGAGCTTACCCTTTGAGCCCAGGAGTTAGCCTTAACCCACGATCTGACGTTTCTGAACATGCTGAGCATTTCTTAAAGGAAAACAGTGACTTCTAACAGCCACTTCATGATGTCCTACCACCAATCAAGTCAATAAACAGAATTGTCACATTGACAAATGTTCTTGGGTTTCTAGAATCTACTCTGGGTTTTAAAGATGCAGGCAGACTCTGAGGTCCACCCATTTCAGATTGCCAGGTAAGTTTAGGCTATAAAGTTATCCATAAAGAGGCAGTGAGATTCATAAGCGATTGATGTAACTGTATTGCTTTTTACAGCTCAGTAAAAATTACTTGGCAATAGTAAATTGTAGTAGAAGCAGGCATCTAGTTCATTTTGATCTTAGAGAATTTCAGAGAAAATAAATGCACACTAGAGAGTAGGTGGGTTTAAATAGCATATTTCCAACATCACTTTTCATTAAGCACTTGCAGAAATGTGCAGTGGTAGAGAAAATTGGTAGAGTGAAGAAAAGTACAGACAGATGCTCGTGGGCTTTCAATGAACGTGTGCATGGTCAGGTTTCCAGTCAGGCAACAGCGGCTCTGGGCAGGGACCTCTACATTTGCAGGGCTCATTAGGCATGAGCAGGTGAGGCCCAAGGCTGTTAGTTGACAGCTGTTCCGTGAAACCTCAGAAATGAACGTTTTTTTCCTTTCTGAGCCTGCTGAGAGGTAGACAACAGGAAAAGGATAGTCCCATAATAAAATAATATGTAAAGACTAACCAAATAACCCACTTTAGGTTTTCTCACTGGCAGGCAGAAACGCATCCTGTTTAAAGAAAGGAGGCTTCACGAAAGTCTGTCTATGTAAACTAACTACCTTCCCAACAAAACAGAGGCACCTGTCTGGAGGTGTCTGTATTCCTAGAGCGAGTCATGTTTGATGGGACTAACATTTTATTTCTTTTTTGGAGAAATAATTGTAAGGGGTTTCAAATCACCTTTTCACTTGCCCCAAGAACTTTTGCAAAAATAGGAGTTACTTTTTGAACTTGAGAAACCAGTGTTTAACCTACATTTTTTTGTGCCTTAGCACATTCTTCTAAAGGGACAGGAGCACGTACCTTTCTCTTTGATGCCCTGCAGCTTCCTTCCCCAGTGATCGCCAGCAGTGTGCCCACTCATAAATCAATGAAGGCATCATGAGAGAGAAGCATAAACTTCACTTGAGAAAGAATGCCCATAAATCATTCTAGAACTTTCAATATAAATCATTTTTTGTCAGCAATTAATTGTTCTCAAACATTTGATAACAAGGATGGTGTGCATAGTTCCATCCAAGGTCTCAGCTATTTGACAGATGCGAGGGGAATGGAATTGGGCCCCACAAACCACCGTGCCATATGAGTAACTTCAGCTGTAACGTGAATTTTACATTTTTCTGCACAGTTGCAGCCATACCGCCTCTACCCATCCACCACCCATTTCCCCCATAGGGTACAATAAGAAGAAAAATGACTGATAAGGTATAAAAGAAAGCTACATGGGAGAGGGCTATAGAGGCAGCAATGTGCTAACAGAAAATCATGGAACTGAGTAGGGTACCTAGGCAGAGTAAGGGAGTGCCTGTTGGAAGAGAAAGGATGAGTTGAGAAATGTGACTTCGGGGAATTCACCGACAGCTGGACGGCCTATTTAAACATGATAGGGAGTTCGGAAAAGGGGGGCTCTAGGTACAGTGATGATGGAATGTGCCGTGGTGGAGGGGGAAGGCAAGGGCGCGGGGGCAGCGCTGCAGAAGGAGAAGGAAAGACACAAAATGGACGTGAGAAAGAAGTGGGAGAGATGCGAAGGAGCAAGGAGTCAAGAAGCTGTGAGAAGGGAGGAATGGAAGTTAAAAAGGGAAGTAGGAACTAAGTTTCAGGTTCATTCAGCCAGAGCTACAGAAAAAGCATACAATCAATGGATTTTCTATTTTAATGAAGAGGAGAATGATATGGATGACCCAAGAGAACGGATCATTTTCAAACCATCTGTATGTTTTAACTTAGGATATGTTTTTATAATTATATTGAACTATGTATTGGTCTTTGTGTGTGTGTTGTTTTAAGTCATTTTTATAAAGTTTTTAATAAGAGAAGCCACAGAGTACCTAGTTGATTGAGTAGAACCGGCTTTTTACCCCTAGGTTAGTCCCTTTCTCCATCCTCCTTTGGGCTGGGAGGGATCAGTGTCTTTAGATGTCCATCAGTCAGTGATGAAGCCATATCTCCCGCCCACCTTTCGTAAAACCCTCATCCCGGCGATTGCTTAGAAACTGGGGGGGGTGGGGGATAGAGCATTTGCTTACTCCCTTCTGTGAGCCAACCCCCAGCCTAGGAAGGGAACCCCAACTCCCTTTTCTCCTGATTCTTTCTGGACAGGGGTGTTCCAGAGCCAAAATTCAGAGGGGCTGGAAGTGATTCAATAGCTCCACGTCTCAAGTTGAAAGTTCTTGAATATAAGTCCATGAGAAACACCTCTTCTTTACTTCAGAAGGCGTACAGAAGACCAATAATTCACACGCGTTTTTTCGAAGACCTGGAAGGGCAGGGCCTGGCCTAAGTCTGGAGGGCGCCCGTGTGCACCTCCTTGTCTTTGTCACGGCTGTGCTGCTCAGAGCCAAGCACCTGTGTGCCCCGACCCGCAGTTTCTAAATGTCACGGCGGGGAAGGTGTGAGCGTGAATCCGTGGGAGAGAAGCCACACCGAAACAGCTGTACCTGTTGTGTGTGGAAGTTTCAGTTGGCAAGATCTAGTCTAAAACCTGCATGAGTATGACCATTAACAGAGTCCACGTGTCAGATTTTTGCATCTGTTTCTGAGTAGGATTGACCTGGGACACTGGGTTGGGTTCATCTTGAATAGTAACCTCCTGGAAGATTTGAAATTGTTTGCTTTTTCCTTTGCTGCTGCTTTTACAGATGTATAGAAGACTCCTGGGGTTAGGCACACATTGCAGCTCACCTGGTCTACCCCGCCTGTGCCGGCATTCCACCTTGGCTTCACTGAGTGCTGAGCGGCCACTTTCTGCTTGGACACTCTGTGGGTGGGACCTCCTGTTTCCTAGGCGGTCGTGCCATTTTTAAGCAACACCAGTTGTCAGAAAGTTCTTTAAATACTTAGATGCATAACATTCATTAAAACAAAATTTCATACCACTTTCCTGGCAGTGGGACAACAAATCGTCCATCCTCCGTGTTTTTTCCTCTCCATCTCTGATCGTTGACCCATTATTATTTGTCACAGAATCTCAATCTCAACCACACTTTCTGCCTTTGCCTCATGCTCTAGTGGTATGTAGAATACGGGACTTACTTAGAATCTAACTAAAAATGAGAAATCCTCTGTTTCCGTAAATATAAAGCTTGTCATCAGTAGGAAAAGAAAGGTAGGTTAGCAAAGGCTGGCAGCACTTCCAAGCAGCAGTGTCTTTGGAACATTCTATAATGACCCTGTCTTTGGAGTTGTCTGCTTATCTGTCTGGTTGTAGAGTTCCCAGAAAGGACTTGCTGCCTTCAGAATACTTTCTGGCCCTTACTTCGGTGCCTGGATTTCTACCCTTAGCAGTTTACTGCTTGTGCATGGATTTTGGTTTTAAAACACACACACACACACACACATACACATACACACACACACAGACCTGGGTGGACATTTTACTTGAGCATTCATCATTTTTAGATCCCTTCCTGGAAGCATGTTTTCATGGTGCAAGGCGATGGGGAGGAGACACAGATGTGCACATCACTAGGGTCCAGGTTTCAGGGGAAGGGTGGGTAGGGAGGAAAAGAAAAAAGGAAGGTGCATTTCTGAGTGCCTGCTGAGGATCTAGTACTTTCATACATTTAATTTCCACAGCTGTGAGTTGAGATCCACTTTTTATAAACACGTCAATGAAGATAGGAGATTAAGTGTCCTATCTTAGCAGGTCATAACGCTAGTCAGGGACAAAGCTGGGATTTAAACCAGAGCTGCCTACTCCAAAGCCTGGTCTCACTTGTTATTTCATGATGCCATCATCGAAGGGAAAAGACAAAGAACTGGAAAGCTGAGAGGGAATTTGCCTGCTTTGGAATTTTGCATACAGCTAACCCTGTCTGGAAGTGCCTGCCGCCTTGAAATCACAGGCATGTGGCAATAACAATGTCCTCATGTTAACTACTTTTAAGCCTCAGCTTAATCTCACACTTAATATACATATAACACTGTAAAATATCTTGCTTGCAGTGAGGTATTTGTTTATAAGGAAACGTTCTCCACTTGGTC